>WNWU01000109.1:1775860-1804337 GCA_012654045.1 Ptyas mucosa | reverse complement strand
ACAGAGACAGAGACAGAGACAGAGACAGAGACAGAGACAGAGACAGAGACAGAGACAGAGAGACAGAGAGAAAGAAGGAAAAGAAAGAAGGATATACCTGATGGTAAGATCCTTCAATAATAGTAGAACAATGCTGTGTTTGTTTGTTTGCATAGTTGGCTTATTTATTTAGTTGCCTTATTTAGGCAACTCCAATTTCAATGGACTTTGACTAGCTTATAGATCTCTTCAGAGTAAGAAAGTTAAAAACATCAGCTAGAATTAGAAAAGAGGGATCAACCTATGAAAATAATTTTGCCTTGTTAGCATCATTCCTTTATTAGTATGGTCAAATGATGCTGTTCGTTCATGTTTATTAGGGAGGATCTGTCCAAGGTGCTGGATGGCTGACTTTTCCATCTGAATTTTTTGAGCTTCATATTTTGATTAACCACAGCATAAGCCAGTGAATAAATGTATTTTCAATAGAATAAGCTAAGAAGTGCAAAAAAAATCCATCTTTTAGAAGGATTTACTAAAGAACCAATTATGCCATAGCATGAAGTTAGCTTTTACCCAAGCACTCATTTCAAAAGTCTGCTTTAAAATATTGGGAGCTGTTCATGTTTTATAAGTTAGTATTAGAAAATTATTTCTAAAATGGTATTGGAAAAAATAATTTATCTAATGCATACTTTACCTTGTATCCCAACAATGTAAAGGGTGATTTTATGCAATAGTTTTTCTACAAATTTAGTTTTGAAATGTCCTTGGTTTCTTCTGGGCTGAGAGAGATAAAAATATTTTTGTTTGGTGAAATTTGGTAGCATTCTTTACCTTGGAGATAAGGGTAAAAATTTCAAACTGTAAAGCTTACCTAGTCAGCATGTTCATAGATATGCATGTTCTGAGTTAATTTTAATAGGCATCTTTTACAGTCAAACAACATTTTTTTAAAAAATGGAGAGAAATGACTTCCAAATAGTTTCCAATTTTATTGTGATACTACTACTAGTAGTAGTATTCTTTATGCTTCTAGTTTAGGGTACTTGGATGTCCAAAGCAGAGTAGCTAATGTTATCTTCTTTCAGTTGAAGTCAACTTTCATAGATTTATGACTGACCAAATTATTTTGGCACCTGACTCAGAGTTTCTTACAAAAATTACAGAAATGTCAGTGTCAGAGAGTAAAAATGAAATAACCTAAAAGAAATTCACATTATTTTTTTACTCTTTTTTCTTGATATTCTAGATCTGCCTTGGTGGCCCAGTGGTTCGAATGCAGTATTGCAGGCTAACTTTGCCCACAGTCTGGAGTTCAGCCCTGATGTGGCTCAAGGTTGACTTAGCTTTCCATTCTTCCAAGGTCAGTAAAATGAGGACCCAGATTGTTGGGGACAATATGCTGACATTGTAAACAACTCAGAGAATGCTGTAAAGCAGTATGGAGTGGTATATAAGCCTAAGTGCTATTGCTATTGTTATCTATTCCCCTTCATTATATCTAATGATAGATCAACCATTCCCAATTTTCTTTTCTATTGCTAGAATAGAACATTTGCATTTGATATTTTGCAGCAATTTTACATTGTATTTGCACCCTAAGGATTCACTGCATTTCTAGTGTTATGGGTAGCAAATATATTCTGCTAAATTCAACTGAACTTTTTTGTGTGCAAATTTAGGATTGAACCGTAAACTAAATACATTAAAACTTGTCAAGCTAAATTCTAGTAGTACAGTGTCAGTTCTGAATGTGTGAAATTAGCTATGAAATTAGGTATGAAGTTTAAAATGATCTCAGGTTCTATATTACAGCTTCCGAGTGCTGTTGCGCCAATAACAGATGACTTCCACAATGCAGTGCTCATAGAAGCTCTGGACACCTAAAGAAATGATTAAGAGAAGCCAATCCTTGGAGGCCGATTAAAGAATATTATGGTTATATGATTTGGATCAGTGATGTAATTGGACTACCGTGACAGTGCTTTTCCAAAATTAGGCTTTTTGGACATGCTATGACAAAGGGAGGGTAAACAATAGACAGAGTGTTCAATTCCAATTGTTATAACACAGGAATTTAGAACTGACCTTGCAAAAAGTATAAATTATCCAGAATTATTAGAGAAACCTCTGCTAGTGGAAAAATTGACCTGACCTACTGTATCTCAAAGGGTTTTCAATGACTGCCATGTTGTTCTTCCAATTAGAGTATGTCAAGTGATCATAAAAGCAGAACCAATCTAATTTCAGCTTTGTGAAGGTGGGAATGTGCATTTTTTGTGCCACTGAAGGGTTTTTTTAAAAAATTCCTAGTCAGCATATTTTGAAAAATGATGAGCTGTTGGTTTCTTTGGTTTGCTGTGATAGCTTTTTATCTCCTGACACAGTATGCTTATTGAGTACAATTTGTACCATTTTGCTCTAAAATTTGAGCTCTCTTGCTTTCTTGAACTGTCACATTAGAATTTGTTGGTGACTTGTCATCAAAAAATTAAATTACATTCTGAATTTTATGTGTTTATATTGCAAGTACTTTGAACCTCCCAAATATCAGTATCATGAATTTAGGAAAGCTCATTCATTTGCTGTGAATCCTTTCAATTAACATCTCTGAAATATGGCTTGGATATTGTTCACAGGAAGGACTTGGATTTATAGCAAATTTAAGGAAATGGATATTTGGATGGTTAAAATACATCCAAGATACAAGAAACCATTAAAATAGATTTTAAAGTACATAAATCAAAAATCTGTACACTGTTGTTGCTTAAATCTGGCACATTTAAAGCAGTGGTGAAATTCTTTTTTTTTTTACTACTGGTTCTGTGGGCGTGGCTTGGTGGGCGTGGTGTGGCTTGGTGGGTGAGGCTTGTGGGCGTGGCAGGGGAAGGATACTGCAAAATCCCCATTCCCTCCCCACTCTGTGGCCAGCCAGAGGTGGTATTTGCCAGTTCTCCAAACTACTCAAAATTTCTGCTACCGGTTCTCCAGAACCTGTCAGAACTTGCTGGATTTCACCCCTGGTTTGAAGCCATCATAAAAGACAAGCTTCTCTGAAAGTTTGTTTTTTCTATCCTGTTGATACATTTTATACATAAATGTGTGTGTGTATGTGTACCATTTGTATTTCTCCCAAAATAGATAATAGAATGAATGAAAAGTGGTTTTAATAAATTTTTTTCTAGAAGCATCTTTTTACTGTATATGCTTGGCCAACACACTTGTAGAGCCAATGCAAGCGTTTAATTTTTTTATTTATTTATTAAAATCAGGGCTTTTTTTTAACAAGGGAAGAAGAGGCAAGTGGACCAATTTATTTTTTATTCATTTATTAAGAAAATTTATCTGGCTGCCCAACTAACTTACAATGACTCTGGTTGGTTTACAGAAATAGAATCCTGAATATAAAATCCAATCAACTTTCACTCAGATTAATCAGTTATAGCTTTATTTAATTCTTCCTTCACTCATCAATCTTGGACGATATCATTATCAAATTATATGGCTTACAATTTATGGAAATCTAATCTGGACCACCATTATGAGCTGTTACAATAGACTCTTTATGTTATTGAGTAACAATCTGGCTGTTCTGATCCAGGTTGTCAAGCCAAGGCAGGCCTCTAGTCCTTTATTACTCCAAATAAATGTTCCAACAAACAACCCTCCAATGACCAGTAAGGTTCCACCCCACATTACCCTGAAGGCAGCTTCCCTCAGTCCTCCAAACAACAGCCTGTATATAACAAAGAAAGTCCACAGAGCAGGAGCAGGCTTACAGAGCAATGTCCAGGGCCCCAAGTCCAGTCCACCCAGCTAAGCAAATCCATGAGGCAAACTATAGTCCACAAGGCAAAGGCAAGGCACAAGTCAAAAGGCAATCCTTGAGACAAAGGCATAGTACAAGGCAAAAGGCAGTTTTCAAGACAAGGCAAAACAGGCAAAAAGCAATCCTCAATCCTAGGCAAGGCAAAAGGCATAAGTCAAAGCTGGAGGAGTATAAGTCAAAACAAACAATTGTTCCTCACAAAGACTAACTCCACATGGTTTCTCCTTAAGTCAATCCACTCCAGGTGTTCCTTGTGAGGAGGGATGGGGTGTCCTTCTTCTGAGTAGCCTGGCATCTCTTCTCTGAGTTTATCTAAGCGCCACTCTCAGTGCTCTTGGATCGAGTTGAGGAGGCAGCTGTTCCTCATCAGAGGGGATCTGCTGCCTATCAGCACCACTGCCTGTCAGCAGCCGATCTTCCCTTGTGTATGTGAAGGCAGGCAGCTGTCTGTCTGGTTGACCACCTCCCCCAATGCCTGAGGGCCTGGGACAGCATTGTCCTCTGCCCCTGGCCTTTCCAAACATGCCAAGGGAGGCGTGCCATCCCTGTCAGACAATCCCGGTTCCAACTCCTCCTCCTCCGAACCAGGTTCTGATGGGGCCGTGACACTGGATTCGATGCAAGATGTGTCAGTTGATCTTCAGTTCCTATAACTAAAATGCTGTCATTGGCAGAGGTTGCACTATGTACTTATACCTCCAGGCCTCTTATGTATTTTGAAAACTAAATAGTAGATAAGCATCAAAATCATGGCTAACAGCCACCCACATTTCAAGGTGCCTTTCTAGAAATCTGCATTTCTTTGTGTTTTTTGTAGCTCTTTATCCTTTCTTTTGTCTTGCCACCATCACTTCTGCTGTAGTCTTCATCCTTGCTCTGAAATTCTGTACTGCTGATAAACAATCCACTCTAATCTCCTTCCTTCATACATCAGATATTTGAGGTGTATAAATGAGAAAACCTATTAAGTGCTTGGGTACCACGGTGAAGGCTATAGTGCAGACACTTGAAGAGTGATTAATGGAAGATGTGGCTGGGAAGCATCATAAAGCTTATTCAGGGAGTTACTATGTTTACATACTAAATAGGAGAGGAATTCTGCCAAGTTGGAAATTTTCCATCCAAAATAGTAATTATGTTCTTTAAAGCCAGTATCAGTTATTAACAGAACATGCAGCAGTCAAGTGCACACACAGACACAAACCCACTACAAAAGCAATCTTTCTCATTCAGATAATTTATCTACTTCAGACTTAGGCAACAAAGTCTGTATATTAAACTTGGTCACTTGATAAAAGCAGATTCATAATGATAAGCGTGGAACATTTCCATTTTTACAGTGCAAATACTGTGCTACTCAGATCAGTGTGAATCACTCCCACAAATATTATAGCATCACAACAGTGTGTTAATGTTTATGTGTGGGAGTGGTGGGGGTGGTAGTGCCAATACTCTATAGTAGAAACAAATGAATGTTAAATTGACATATCTTAATGCAGATCCATTTTGAAATACATTTCTCAAACTGTATAAAGATGGAGACAGAAAGAAAACAGCCTGAAAGAATTTGGGGACTACTATTTTCACTGGGATTATATTCTCTGGATTTCAGCCATAATAAATCAGAAACCACAACTGGTAATCACAAGACATTAATTGCTCTAGTACCAAGTGTGAAATTTTGTTTTAGAATAACGACACAAATTATTTCACAATTATTTACTGATGTTAGTTAGTGATTCTCATCCCAATATTTTAGGTTACAAACTCCAGACTAATTTTAATTGGAAATATTGACGTCTGTCTATAAGAGATTCATTTCAAAGGCTGTAACCTAAATCTGCAAGTCCACCTGTTTATTTTTACTTAATTAGAAACTAGTACATTATTTTCAGAGAAACATTCCTCTAAGCATCGGTGCATAGAATTTGGCCTCTGAGTGTTTTCCTTGATGCCAGCTTTATTATATCACTCAGTAGTGAGCTATTAGGCCCATAGCCCAGGAGATCAACTGACCTTAAAGGATACATGAATCTAGTACTTTCATGTCATAAAATGCTATGGTTAGCATTTGTTCCATTTGTTTACACAGATTTCCTTTTATATGATCTTTTTGCTGCTTATGTATCGTTTAGAGCCGTGATGGCGAACCTATGGCACGGGTGCCACAGGTGGCACGCGGAGCCATATCGGTGGGCACGCGAGCTCAGCTCCAGCATGCATGCATGTGCCAGCCAGCTGATTTTCGGGCCTTCTGGGCCCACCAGATATCAGGAAACACACTATTTCTGGCCTCTGGAGGGGTGGGGAAGGCCGTTTTTGCCCTCCCCAGGCTCCTATAAAGGCTCTGGAGCCTGGGGAGAGCAAAAAATGGGCCTACCGGGCCCACCATGCCATCGCATGCCAAAAGCAGGGGGAGCACGGGGGGGGTGGCAGGGTGCATAGAATTATGGATGTGGGCACACGTGCGTGTGACCTCACCATGCTCCTCCCGTTTTTGGCACGCGATGGCAAAAAGGTTAGCCATCACTGGTTTAGAGTATCATAGCCACCACTCTTTGCCCTCTTGATTAGCACATTCTTAGCACTGCACTAGAAGCACACTTCTAGTATTGAACATTTTGATACAACCAGGGAGAAGGATCATTCTTGAAACTTTACTTTCATTTGGAATGCAGGTAATTCTCAATTTACGACCACAATTGAGCCCAGAATTTATGTTGCTAAGTGAGAAATTTGTTAAGTGAGTTTTGTCCCATTTTATGACTTTCCTCGCCACATTTGTTAAGTGATTCACTGCAGTTGTTAGCTAAGTAACATAGTTGTTAAGTAAATCTGGCTTCCCCATT
Organism: Ptyas mucosa; assembly: GCA_012654045.1. Classification (NCBI taxonomy): domain Eukaryota; kingdom Metazoa; phylum Chordata; class Lepidosauria; order Squamata; family Colubridae; genus Ptyas; species Ptyas mucosa. Next base: position 1,797,677 of record WNWU01000109.1, on the reverse strand, counting down.
GACTTTGCATGTCAGAAATTCACAAAAGGTTATCACATGATCCCAGGACACTGCAGCCCTCATAAATATGAACCAGTTGTCAAACATCCGAATGTAAATCATGTGACTATGGGCATGCTGCAATGGTGGTAATGGTGAAAAATGGTTGTAAGTCACTTTTTTCAGTGCTGTTGTAACTTTGAATGGTCACTAAATAAACTGTTGTAAATCAAGGACTACCTGTAATGAAGAAGACCCTTTGAAGGCAGTGTCACTTACCATAATACAGTGGGCAGTAAGAACATCCTCAAGGAATCAGAGGAAGATCTGTAACCAAGAGAGTTAACAGATAAAAGAAATTTGAGTCTGAAGCAGAAATATAATTCAAGAAAGCATCTTAGACTTGATCCTCCCTAGTTCTCAGAAAGATTATGGGGGCAAAAAATGGGGAGGGCATATTCTAATAAAAGTAATATTAGCATTCAAAACTTTGGTTTTCTAGCCTGATCTACCTTGAAGGACTGACACATTAGAGCTAATGTTTGAAGTATTTGTGTTCCTAATATGGAAGTTTAATTTCTCCTACTTTGGGGCTACACAAGGTCTGGAATACCACTAATCATTTCTTATTCTAGAGGATGTGCTTCAAGAAATGAGTCATCTCTGGGATATTCAGATCAGCCAATTCCTTTCTTTTTCTGAATGTGCTGGGAATGAACTTCTGTGTTTTACATATCCTTAATGAAAAACACTGCCAATTTTCAGTGAATTAATTTCATTCACTTATAATGGTTTTTTAAAAAGAAAATCTGATTATGCAGAACTAGCTAGAAGCTGAAATGTAGATGCATGAATTCTATAAACAAATGAACACCAAGATAAACCCTGGATTGTGTCAACATTTAGATATTATTATTAACCAAATAATTCATGTTTATAACTATTTATAATACATTTTTAATTATTACCTGATAAATCCTCTTGTCTATTCATGGGACATGGAATTCCAAACATCAGATCAGGTCCTTTAATTTTCAATTTCAATTTCAATTTAATTCAATTTATATGCCGCCCCTCTCCGAAGCCTCAGGTCATGTTTAAGGTCTGACTATGCACCTACCAGTCACTTTTTAATGTGACTACTTCCTACAATTAACAATTCAGTATTCAAATAGTTATGCTATACTTTCTTCATTACAAATTAGATATAACCTGGATATTTTTTGTTCCTAGGTAAATGTAATTAGTTCCCTATTGATCTCAAGTTCCTCTGGTTGTGCAATGTTGGCAAAATCATACATTGTTGATGGACTAGGTTGATTCAATATGTCGCTAAAATGTTCCACCCAACGTTGAATGTCAACACCTGTAACCATGAAATATAATAAGAGAGCTGCTAGGAGTGTGAATGTTAATATAAACTTTCCCCTATACTGTCCTCCTGCAGGGACACAGAATTAGATGTATTTGTTAGGTGGCCCATTATGGTTACCTGCACCCAAAAATCATCATAGTTGTTTGTGGAGATAACTGGGAATTTCTCATTCCTGATTCCAACATTGGCTGAAATGCCTTCTGGTGTTTCAGTGTGTGGAGAAATGTAATGAGACTTTTGTGGCAATTGGACAGTTTCTACTCCAGGTGGCAAACTAAAAATGATCTAATGCCCATTAGAACTTTTAGCTTTGAGTATAACTATTGCTTGAATAAACTCAGATACTTTGGCCACCTAATGAGAAAGAAGGACTCATTGGAAAAGAGCCTAATGCTGGGAACAATTGAGGGGGAAAAAAAGAAGGTAATGACAGAGAATGAGCTGGCTAGCTGGAGTCACTGAAGCAGTCAGTGTGAGCTTAAATGGACTCTGGGGGATGGTAGAGGACAGAAAGGCCTGGAGGAACGTTGTCCTGGGGTTGCGATGGGTCGGACATGACTTCACAACTAACAACAACATTGCTTGAATGGGTTTTGACTTGTGGTTGGGAGTGAAATTTTGAATTCACTGTAAATAAAATTCTTGGAAATGAGCTCTATCTCATTGGCTGAATTCATAATTTTCACAGAAGTCATTTAATGCCTGTAATATTTTCAGATACTTAGTGAATATTTTAGCATATAATAATGAATTAAAATATCAATAGTCCTAGGTTTTATAAAAGAAACATAAGGACAAGGTTATAGAGGCTGGGAACTCAGGAACTATTTTATCTGGAATAACATTTTTAAATAGTTGCATTGTTGTAAAACCAATGGGCAAATGTGATGCCATCACTGATTTCTGCATCTCCCCTGTATGAACATCAGTTAGCCATACAATTAGACAGATGGGATTATATAAGAGCATTTCTGTCAGTCTTTGACAAATTACTAATTTCAGTTTTCTTAATTGATATCAAGGGAAAACTCAAGGCACCTTTTACAGCATCTTCTGGGCCATTTCACTTGGAAAAAATCCCCAAGTAGATTGATATTATTCATTTCCATAATGGTTGCACCAAACACTATTTTACATTAATACTTTCTTTCCATTTGTAATTGCTTGAGATTGCCAAATAAATGATTGAAATATGTTTGTCACCATCCCACAACTGCATAAAAAAGTATGCCTTGGAGCAATTACACTTGTGTAGAATAATGTCTGCACCTGTATTGAATTTCCATAATCTCCCTATCAGCATTAATTTAGCAAAGGATTATGTGAGCTGAAGTCTAACGTATCTGAAGGGCACTTGGTTGAAGAAGATTATCATGCGAGATATACTGTAACATTTATAAGGTAGCATCAAAAGCAATGCTTCTGTTAATTTAGATTACAGTACATACTTTGAAGATAAATGAGGCAGAAGGTTAGGGCACTGTGCAATGAGCAAATACAATAAATCCATGCTAATACAAATGGGAGAGTTCCACTTTTTTTACAAAAAAAAATCAATGAATCAAAATAGACATATTTTTTGATGGACAGGATGAAAAACCTTTGTAAAATATATGTGAAAAAATGCAAAACTGATACTTTGTTTAATCTCTAGTTGACATTCCTTAAAACAAATAAAACCTGAGAAATTTTAATTTAATTGTATTTCTTAAATGGATATGCCATCTCCCTTTCCCAAAAATTCTGGGTGGCTTACAATACCATGAAAGTATTTTCAGACCAATTCTGATTTTTTTCCATAATGTGAAAGGAACAGAAGAATACTTTACTATGGAAAGGTAAAATATTCATTATGTATCTTACTGAACTTAATTATTTAATATTGAATTATTGAATTTCAGGTCCAGAGAAGGCAAGGAACAAACTGATGAACTGGTGGCGAAAATTAATGCATTTTGCTCATAGAGATGACATCCCTTTGAATTTTAGCTTGGCTAACGAATCTGGGGTTTTAAAACTTTTTACTTTCCCAAAAAATGCATCCGGAAGCATTGTGTGTTCATTGTGATAAAATGGAATGTTGGACAAGGACTGGGGAGACTCAGGTTTAATTCCTGACTGAAACATGAAACTCATTAAGTGGTTGTACAATTTGATATAGTAGATAAATTTGAACCACAATATAAGAAAAAAGAAAGATGTACATCTTCTTAAACTCTCTGAAGAAAGGTGAAATATCAGTGCAACAAATTATTTCCAAATTTATGCTGTAAAATGCTGTGAAAGTGGGGGTGGTATTTTGCACATTATTTATATTGTTATTGCTTCATTTACAACTAGCATTTCTATAGGAAGAAACTCGTTCAAAAATGAATGAATATGAATAGTATGAACAATAATGAATAGGGTTTTTTTGTCTTTGTAGTTAAGTAATTTTAGCTACTCCAGTGATTTAGATTTGGCACCAACTTCTTTGTGGTTATGTTAGATTTGTGATTGCGTTGGATTTTGGAGTTATTTATTTATACTGTTTTTGTATGCAAATTGTGAGTGGGGTGGTTTATAAATCTTTAAAATAAATATAAAAATAATTGCAGCATTAAAAGATGGCTTGCCCACCTCCCTTAAAATCATCCCTTTTCAACACCAAATGTTTCTGTTCACATACCCATCATAGCACAATGCTGTGATGTGTTTGCACAGGTCTAATGCAGGTTTTTTTTTCTCCCATAAAGGAAAACAGTACTAGCAACATACACACACAGAGTACTAGCTTTATAGAAGCTTAATCTAACTTCTATAAAGTTCTACCAGTAAATACTTTATTTAAGAGACTTGTTCCCTTGGATACATTTCTCCCACTAAAGTTCTTTGATGTATGGCTAGAGCAGAGTGCATATAGCTTTGAAAATCCCTTTTGTGCTAAGGTTAGCTGAGTGAATACTGCATTTCCCCTTGAGTTCTGTAATGCAAGTTTCTGTTCAGCGACGATCACTTCAAGAACTTGCTTGGAGAAAGCTTTGAAGATGCTCGTTTATTAGCTGTCAGATGTTCTATAGCATGGTATTATTTTCTTCATCTTCACTCTCTTTTTTAATGAACTATCTTAAAGAGAAATGTTGTGGATGTCATTTTGAAATAGATGAATGGTATTTAATGACTTGTCTTCTTCACATTTTTACACATTCAATATCTATGTGATCCAGACATAGTAAATGTCTTGATTTGCAAGTATGTGTTCAGCCTCTTACCCATCTGACATATCTACACCCAGGCACTGGAAATGTGTTTTTTCTTAATCTCCAAGCTTTATAAAGTGCCCTATTTTTTGAATGAGTGCAGCTTCAGATAATGTCCAAAATGAAGCTTTTGTTGTCATCTTCAGAATAAGATCAGCAAATCTATATCTGGCAATATGTTAAGATAATGCTTAAATTTTTTTGACACCATTCACGTGTGTGCGTGTGTGTGTGTGTGTGTGTTTGTGTATGTGTAAGAAAAAGCGAGAGAGAGAAAAAACATACACCCGTATATACATATAAGAAAGTTACCATATTTTTTAAGAAGTCAATTCTCTTCCACAGTTAATTATTGTAATATTTAGCAGAATTTTCCTTCTTCTACCTCTAAAATGTTCTTAAAATATTAATGAAGCTCTGCTAAAGGAAAAAGTAATTAAAAATACCAGCAAATCAGGATAGAGCGGGGATGGAAGATACAACTACAATGAATAAAGATTATTTTGATTTGGTTCTGGTTTACCATTGTTTTAAGCAAGGTTCTACACTGCCTTTTGAAAAATACAAAGGATATACAAAACATTTTTCATTTATTATCTACTGAAGCTGAAACAGCTATTTCCAGGATTTCATGTTTCCTATTTTATGTTCTGAAGTTTTAGCCTTGAAATAAAATGGGCACATTTCTTTCTACATAGGTCTCTCTCTCTCTCTCTCTCTCTCTCTCTCTCTCTCTCTCTCTCTCTCTCTCTCTCTCTCTCTCTCTCTCTCGCCCTTCCTCCCCCCTCTCTCTCGTAACATCCTGTAATTATTATTTTTTTACATTTGCATTAGCCATTGAAACATGAACACATATAGTAACTGAAAACGTGGACATAGTTAACATTACTTGTACGGTTAGAACAATTATGGGGAAAATTGTGATGGGAACAAGGAAAAGTTATGAATTTATATTCATATCATGAAAAACATTTTCGATAGCAGAAATGCCACTGCCTGCCTGATAGATAAGCTTAATGTTTTTTTATTGCTATATTGTATGTGTGTTGTGCTTTATTTTCCTGGCAAATGACCAAATACATTACAGATGCATGTGTTATTACAAATATTGCTATGGTGTTCAGTTTTTAGGCTGCATCTGTAAAAACTATGTCGACTAATTTTGTTGAGCTTTGTGGCAGAGATATGTACTTTTGTTCACATTAATGAGTTTATGCTGAAGTTAAACCTTTTAGTGTTGTTTACTTTTTCTTGTTAGGAGTCAATTCTCTGATTATTTATATAGACAGGCTGAGGTACAAAAAGCACACTTACCACCATTATTTGCAATGGGAATATTTTTAAATGTAAAAGTTATACTCTTGGTCAAATTTTCCTATAAGATGAGTAGCAGATAATACATATCATGGGGTTAGTGTTTGCCTATTTTTGTAGTCTTAAATTGAAGAAGGAGGAAGCAGAGAATTCTTTCAATTCTTATTCTGAAACATTTAAGATTTTTTTTTTGGTCAATACATGGAGCATTTGAAATAGTTCTGACAGAACGTTCAGAGAGGACAATTAGTTTTGTATTGGAAAGAAGTTTTTCCCATTTTATGCATTGACTATAAATCATAAAACCATAAACCATTCTGATTTTCCAGTTTTCTCTCACTTCACTATGTTGATATATTTGTACTGATTACACTTAATGTGTGATAGTTATTGTACTGTCTTGTAAATATTGATAGAGATATGGTCTGGTGTATATGTGTGTATATGCAGACAACATACATATTAGAGAGTTGCTTAAGAGTTTAAGAGTTTATTGGATTTCTATACCGCCCTTCTCCCAAGGGACTCGGCGGTGTACAGCGACATTAAAACACATGAATTTATAAAATTTAAAACCAATTAAAACAAATATATACAATTTGGCCCTCAAATTAAAACACACATACGCCCACTTAAAATTCATATTAGGCCAATCCAGCTTGGTGAAACAGGAAGGTCTTTAGGGCATGGCGAAAAGTACGCAGGTCGGGGCTAAGACGAAGCTCTAGGGGCAGCTCATTCCAAAGGGCTGGTGCCCCCACAGAGAAGGCTCTCCCCCTGGGTGTCGCCGACGGCACCCTGAGGAGCCCCTCTCTATGGGAGTGTATTGGCTTGAAAATTAATTGCTCTGTGGTTTTTAACCAGCCCCAAGCACATTAACTCCAGGGCAGGGGTGGGTTCCAAATCCCATTGCTACTGGTTTGCTTGTGCACTCATGTGCACTCATGTGCAGAAGCATCTGGGTGGGTGGGTGGAGCCTCCCGCTGCCGCCGCCACTACCAGTTTGCCCGATCTGGTGCAACCCACCAGTGCTCCAGTGCTAAACATACTTGCTAAGGACTGAGTTTTTTTAAAAAAATTGCATGATTGGCATATTTCTGCATAATATTTTTTTCTACTCAGTAAGTATTTCACGTCTTGGGACATTATTCACAGTAATATTTTATTTCTTTCTTTCCCTTTAAATATGTTTTAAACTGTGATCTAAAGAAGATTTATTGAAATTGTTTACTGCTTGTTTGATTTTACTTGGTCCTAGAACGGATCCATCCATATTCTTAGGTCTGACATTTATTTCACTTGTGCTGCCAGATTTTTTAAACAAAAGGGATGACTTTTGCTACAGCCCAACTTTTCTTTTTATCAGCATTCAGAGTATGCTCAACCCATTTCTGAAAAAGCAAACTGAGTTTAATGTGAGTTATGAATTTAATGTAAGCTGGTCATTAATTCTTTTCCAGTATCATTGCATTATCTGAATTTATTGATTCCTTTTTGGCTTGAGTGATTTTGAAGCCTACTTCTCTACATGGAGATTAAACATTTTGAGACGAGTTGTTTATCCCTGTCAGACAGCCCTTAGTCTGGCCATTGTGAAGTGTGAATTTCAAAGCGAAACAGCATTTTATATTGTATACTGGTTCAGTTTTGGTGGTGGAATTAGATAAGCTGTTTTGAAATGCAGACTGAATACTTCTCATAAAATGGCACTGAAACTCTAAATACTCTTCCCCATCCAAGCAAAATACATATTACCAGTTTTCAGAAAAGCCTTTCACTTTTGATCTTAAACTATGGGAAAACAATACCAAGGTAACAAAATAAAAGCATACCTTTTGAGTAGTACTTAATTATCAGTTATATACAAATAACTGATTTATGTTATCTTACATTACTCCATAGACTTTCTAGATAAAGAAAAGGAGATACTTTATTAAATTTGTAATCTAGCCAAGTTCTCAATCACTGGGAAAAAAAGGCATAAAGGGAAAAAAAAAGGAATTCTGCTGTTTCAGTCCATAGGATCCAAATAGGATAGTCAAATTAATCCAGAACCTTACTGTCATGATGTACATGTACAAATTCTGGGAATTTTATTGGAATTTATTACAAACAGCATTCATTTTTCCCATATATTCAAACTATTGATAAATGGAACAATGAAACACTTTCATACATAGATAATGGTATTGTGAATTATTTCTTCCTCCTCCATAAATTAAATTGAGAAGATGGGAAACCATTTATCTTTAAACCATTCTAAAAATATGTTTTAAACAAACCAAACTCAGTATAATAAAGGAACTCCAATTCTATATATGCATGTGCACAAATGCTACATGAAACTGAAAAAGTCAATTTTTAACCCTACCTATATCTTAGTTCTAGAGTTAAGGAAGGGTTTACAGAGACTAATAGAACTCATCCCTCAATCCCTCAGTCTGGTAATTGGCTTTTCTGTAGCAGGTGTATTTTGTTCTTCTCTTCCACCATCTTCTGGCTCCAAAGACTAACCCATTTATGTTGGTTAGTGGCTAGTGTCCCTTGGCATTCTTCAAGTTCTGGTTTTTAGCATGCTCTGTTCTTCTCTGTGGGCTTTGGCCACTCTGGAACTAATGACCCTTCAACAATATAAACACTTTCCAGCCAAAGATTACTAGCCAAACTAATAACACATCTTCAACTCCTATTTGGTCTCTACTCATCTTAAGTTGCTGGCTATTTTTCACCCTTTCATTTAAGTTATTTTTATAATAACTGATATTTTTTTCCCCTTGATGTCACATCAATCCAGTGGCACTCTGTCTCGGATGAGAGAAACTTTTCCCTGGGAATCTAAACTAATAGCTATTTTCAGCTTCATTTTATCAGCAAAGTTGTAAAACTGGCCCTAGCGCAGCCTGGAAATCCAGATACATGACAAGCTAGTAGAGAGACATGACAACTGCAGATGTATAGATTTATACATATATCTTGCCTACAGTATATTTATATTTTGCTAAGCTCTTTAGTGAATTTGATTAGATCTTTCCAGATAGTCTAAATGTGTCACATAACTTGTCATATCGTATATTGCCAACATTAAGTAGGGTAGCAAAACATTCTTTCCTGTAGCATATATTGCTAAAGAGGATCTGACTTAATTTCTAATAAAATCAATGCCACTAAAGGAAATTAAAGGAATAGAGGCAGAAAATGAATCCTCTGTCATTTCTTTATGAAAACGAATTGCTTTCCATTTAGAAGTTAAAACTTTATATCAGTATTAAATTACTAAAATTGGGGAGAGGATTTATTTACATCCAGATCACCCAGAAGTATTTCAATGAAGAACCCCATATTTAAACTTGAAGCTTATATGTGTGTGTGTGTGTGTGTGTGTGTGTGTGTGTTTCTTTCTTTTTTGTAGGTTTTATGTGTAGTTCTCATTAGCCAGGTTCTACCTACATAAGCCAAGATGTTATGCAGCCCTGGTTCTGTGAAATCTCAGTCACAAGTTTCTGGGCTTTTTTCTTCTAGCAGCCAGCAGACTCTTTGCTGCCATTGGGAGACTAAGATAGATCCATTAGCCAGAACCTGGCTAATGAGAACTACACATAAAACCTACGAAAAAGAAAGAAAAACACATATTGTACCTTTACAGGGAGGATACATGAAATGAGGGTGTGGCTAACTGATGAAGCCTTATAAGGCAGAAATAGATCTGCCTTATAAAAAAGAAAAAAGAAAGAAAAAAAAGAAACTTGTGAATGAGATTTCACATAACATCTTGGCTTATGTAGGTAGAACCTGGCTAATGAGAACTACACACACACACACACACACACACACACACACATATATATATATATATATTCGTAGGTCTATATGTGTATTATTGTTTTTTTTTATTATAAAAGTTTTTATTGGTTAAAAATAAACAATATTATCGCTTACAATATGTGGAATTTTCATTATCCTTTTCCAAAGATAATATATAATTACTTTTTTTCACATACAGCAGATCTTCCCTTATTAAAATTTCAAATTTAGCAACCGGATTTATATAAAAATATCAGTTCAATATCCAGAGTAATATTAAAGTTTACAAAAATAAGAGATATCATAAAAGGCACAAAATAATAGATTCCTCTCACTTCATCATTTCTTGGTTCTAGATCTCAAGGTTCTGGCCTTAGCACCCCCTTCCTCCCGGACCACCACGGCCTTGCCCGCCCCTGTTCCTTGATCATCTAATACCTCCCCTTCCTCGGTTCCTGTATCTTCACCCTCTAGGAGGGTCTTATGTTGCTCCAGATAGGCCTGAGCCTCCATCACACTATTAATTTTCTTCCTACTGCCCTCCCTGAAAATCATCAAACCTTCCGGCATCAACCACCTGAAGCCTATTCCCTTAAGGTACAATTTACTTGATAAAAAATAATAATTTCTTCTTAATTCTCGTACCTGTCTAGGGATCTGCCTCAGAATGGTGACCTCCTTGCCCCTGTATATCAGCGCCCCCGATCTTTGAGTTCTCAGTATTTCATCTCTCGTTTCCCTTCTCACAAATTTAATGTGGACCTCTCTTGGGACACTATGTAAAATTGCATATTGTGAGTTTACTCTATAAACTAGATCCATGTCCCATCTCATAAAATCCAAACCTCTTTCAATAAATTCGCCCAACAATTTAACCATCACTTCTCGCAGATCTTCCTGGTCCACTTCTTCCACATTTTGAAACCTGAGAAAATAAGACATTCTATCCAGCTGCGAAGTTAAAATTACATTTCCTCTCATTTCTTCCCTCTTCTGGATTGCCCGCACCTCCCCCTCCAAACCTCCCACCTTTTTCTTGTTGTCCTCAGCCACCTGTTGAACAGCACTTAAATCTTTTTTCATAACTACCATTTCAGATTTTATTTCCAATTGCCCTTTTTGCAAGTCATCAAGTTTATCAAGTTTCTCATCCAATTTTGCCAATTTCTCCAAACATTTTTCCATGTCAGCTGCAGCTGGTCTTTGTCCTTTAGCCATCCTACAGTAATAAAGAATGAGAGGTCCTCAGGTAGGCACAAGCATCCAGAAAGAGAAGGTTCTCTTAAAAATCAGCTCTATTTCCTCACGATCCACCAGAGGGTGCTCACAGGAGCAACGAGTCCGGCTTGTAGAGTAGGTCAAACAGGAAACCAGAGGTGGATGATGTCATCAATTATATACAAAGAAGCAGGAAATCAAGCTCCAGCTATGTTTCTCCAGAAGGACAGGGGGCTCCAGCCTCCCTTCCCAAATTCTGCCTCCACCATTCTCCACAGAAAATCAGCAAGGTAAGAGGTCTCCTTATTTTTTTCTCCCTCTTTCTTCTCAACTACGGCGCCCTTCCCAGCTACAAGGGGGGAGAGGAACTTCAACCCCCCCTCTCACCCGCAGGACGCCTCATTGCTTCGCCAGTCAAAGTCTCTCCTTTTCTAGTTATTCTCCGGCCTGCATCTCTTCCTCTTCCGATCGCCTCTTTACCTGCTGCCTTAATTTCGATATACACCGGGTCCTACAGGCACATAGGCACGGAACAGCCTTGGAATGGCCGCTGTGTGCTGCCCACACTCGCTGGAGCCTCGGGCGCGCCAGCATTGGCCGCCCAGCCCCTGGAATTGAGGCAGGGGACCCCTGGCGAGCCGCCCTTAATGGCGGATACCCCAAAACCAGGGCACCCGGCCCAAGGGGCCTCCAAGTGGGGGAAATTCAGACGCTGGGGCAAAGAACCCAAACAACGTCTGCTGCCATCTGGAGCCGGAAGTCGTCTCCCTGTATTATTGTTTTAACCAGGGTTTTTCCTACGTAAATCAAGATGTTTATATAGCCATAGTTTAGTGAAATCCCAATTCACTATTTTCTAGGCTTTATCAGACATTAACCAGCATTTTGCTGTCTGTTGTAAGACTTAAGGGAGACATAAATAGATCTATTTCTGACTTATTTGTCTTCATCAGTTAGCCGCACCCTCATCTTATGACTGCTCCCTGTAATGGTCAAATATTTATTTTGTTCTTTTTTCGTAGGTCTATATGGCAGCTTTAAGACTTGTGGACATCAACTCCCAGAATTCTGACAGTTGAAGTCCACAAGTTTTAAAACTGCCAACTTTGGGGACCCCTGCTTTATAGTGATACTGTGTATCATTTCCCTCCATGCTTTTCCAGAAAATATATTGATTTATATAATTAATGTATGCATATTGCCAAAGCATAAGACGGGTAGTTTGGATGGCTGAAATTAAGCAGTTTCCAGTTGCCTAGTGTAGGAGCAGGAGAGAGCCACTCCTCTGGTTGGGCAAAATGAGGAATGCTGCCTCAAGGACCAGATGCTGGGGAAGTTCTCAGGTACAGGAAAAGATGCCATTCAAATAAGACTAAACAGCCTATTTGGTTTTTGCTTGTTGATTGGGGAAGGATGCCATCTGGTTCATTGCCTCTGACAACAAAACATCTTGAATGATGATACCTTAAGGAGATGATTCTCAACAGGCAAATGGGCAGATGTATGTATCCCATCTCCTCCTACAGCTGTTATTCCTTCTCTCTTGTCTGGAATAAGCAATTAGATGGCAAACATGTGGCATGTTTCAGACACACACACACACACACTTTTTGTTTTTTGTTGAAGTACGTGTCGGTGTACATGTGTGTAAAAGTGAGAAAGGCAGATGTCTGACAGTAACTTTTTATCAGTATAAAACTGGGATGTAAAAGAATTTCACTACAAAGCCTGAAATGTGGAAGAGAAATTGGATGATTTATTTTCAACAAACCCATGGCAAAATGAACTTAATTTAGCATCCTGGTTTAGAATTGTTAGGGGAATGGAGCCTCTGAAAAAAGAATTTCAATTTGCAATAAACACTTAGGCCATTAAAAAAAAATCTTTATCATACTTTGGCCATACCGGACACCTAAGTGTTCAATATGAATCAATTAGTTTCATAGATTTAATTGAAACAAGTGGGATTAGTTTTAATCCTATTTATTTCACATACTTTTTACAGCACTATATTTTTATGACCTATTTTATACCTATATTATTGGCTCAGCGTTAAAATGGTATATGTTTATAATTTGAAGATGCTTCTGACATGAATAAAGAATGTGACTCAAAGTGAAAAAACGAGAGGAAAAATGACTAAAACAGAAATGTTTTAGCCAAAACAGCCATTAAAAAAGGCAGATAAATGAAGAACCACTTACACCAGCTCCCTTTAGAATCATGCTTAAATTACCTTGGAAGATTGGGACACATGGATTTGCAAATAGACACAGTTGCCTTAGTTTTCAGTCTTCCACAGAAGAATTGATATGACATATGTAGGCAGATATCTCTCTGATTATTTAATTGGATAAAGAAATAGATTTATAGCTGTAGTCTCATCCTGCTTTATTTCTCCTTTCTTCACACAAAGATGTGTTCTTGTGCTGCTCAATTATTATCAATCTATTTTTATCCAGGCACAGACTTCAGGAAAATAATTTTCCCAATTTCTATTTATGTGGAGAGCTGGTTAAAATATTGTCCAATGTTTGAACTGATCAGGTGCAGTGGTGAAATCCAATTTTTTTACTACTGGTTTTGTGGCTTGGTGGGCATGGCTTGGTGGGCGTGGCAAGGGAAGGATACCGCAAAATCTCCATTCCCACCCCACTCCAGGGGAAGGATACTGCAAAATCCCCATTCCCACCCCACTCTGGGGCCAGCCAGAGGTGGTATTTGCCGGTTTTCTGAACTGCTCAAAAATTCCACTACCGGTTCTCCAGAACCTGTCCAAACCTGCTGGATTTCACCCCTGATCAGGTGGGTCAATTTTTCTCATACAGTTCAACAAGAACAGTTCAACCTGAGTATGGAAAAAACTCAGCTACTGAAATAATTATTGACACAATACTTTAACAAACAATGAGTTAATTAATTAACACCTTACAATTATTACAGAAGTTGGGTTTTCTTCACATTCTCATTCACTGGCTGATGACTTCAATGGAGTAAAATGATGTACAATGTCAGAAAAAAATGGTGAGGAGGGTTCAAGTGAACATTTCCTAGATATATCTTTAAACTGTCTATAACAGGCATTAAAAAGCTGAAAGTTATAGTTTTTCTTCCCAATATCATCACCACCATTATTATTATCAATATGCTGAGGAATCCTCTACAAATTCTTATCAGCTGTCTCCCAATGAGCCATAACTCCTGAACAGAAATTTTTAACGTTAAAACCCAATATGTTTGAAGGGTACTGGGTTAGGGAAAGTGAAAGGATTCGGATCTGAAGTTTCAGAGCTATGCTTTTTGCCATTTGTTCTGACTATTTCAGATGCTTAGAAATTATGGAGAAAACTAAATTCCCATTTTGATAGCTCAGATTATGTGGGATACTTTTTTAAGGTCAGAATATTAATTACCATAAATCCGAATTGCCTAATGCCTTCCTAATGTGAGGATAATATAGCCTTATAAAATGTTATAATTCCCAAAGTTTTTAAAAAATCCAATTAGATACATGCTTCAATGCTTCTTCAAAGCTTTCCAATTTGAATATTAACGCTCCTCTTTAAGCCTATTTATGTTAGAATAGCAGTGGGATTATTCTCAGTAGAAAAGAGTTCCACTCCATTCTTAAAAGTTCACAGCCTGAATGCAGAAGAGTCTCACAGGACATTCATGGTACTGCTCCCCTATTAAATGGATGCCGAAGAGGCTGTATCTAATCTTGGACCAAATAGATTTTCTGAAGAGCAGAAAGTCCATTCATGGAGCTGCTGATAAAGTTGATAGTTTTCAAATATATAACATGCCTACCCATTATTTCATTATAAGCCCATTCAACTCATAATTAGTAACCAGATTGATATTCTGCTTGTTCACTTGCATCGTCTTCATTCATCAGTTCAGTACAGTAAGCTCCATAGCGATTGCCAATTCTTGATTATTATTCCTCCCTTACATTTGTCTCACTGATTCCTTGCCAATGATTATGTTCTAGTCCAGCCTTGGCAGTCTATTAGGGAGTAGCTGAGGTGACATATGCTAATCTTTGGGGTCACATTCCATCTTATAACTGCTGATTTTATTCTGTGTTTTATCAATAAGGAACTCCACTCCTTCATAGATGGGGGAGCAGGAGTTCTGTATCATTGGAAAATTCAGGTTCTACATCCACATGGAGAAGGGACAAAAGGTGATGGAAAGTTGCAGCAGTGGATGGATAGCTCTCCAGATCAGCAGGTTCTCATCAGCTAAGAAAGATTTTTTTAAAAATTTGATTTATATGCCGCCCTTTTCCGGAGACTCAGGGCGGCTTACAATGCGTTAAGCAATAGCCTTCATACTTTTGTATATATTCATACAAAGTCAGCTTACCAATGACCTCCCATCGACCCGTGCGCTCCCACAGAGAGGGCCTCCTCAGGGTGCCATCAGCCAAACAATGTAGGCTGGTGACCCCCAGGGGGACAGTCTTCTTTGTGGGGGCACCCACCCTCTGGAACCAGTTGCCCCTGGAGATAAGGAGAATTCATGACCTCAGTGCCTTCCGCCGTGCCCTCAAAACACATTTTTTCCAACAAGCCGGGCTGGCTTAAGAAGAAATTTTAAATATTTTAATTGGTTTGTTAGTTTTAAATTTTGGAGCCAAATTTATATATATTTTAATTGTTTTTAATATTTGTATTTCATGTTTTTATTTCTGGCTGTACACCGCCCTGAGTCCTCAGGGAGAAGGACGGTATATAAATTGGAAATAAAATAAAAAATAAAATAAAAATTATTGCCCCCACAATCTGGGTCCTCATTTTACCTACCTTTGAAAGGATGGAAGGCTGAGTCAACCTTGAGCCTGGTGAGAATTGAACTCGCAGTAATTGCAGGCAGCTGATGTTAATAACAGTGCTTTAGTCTGCTGCGCCACCAGGGCTCTTATTCATAATCTTTCTCCATATTCCACTAAGAGGTTTGATAACAGGATATTCAAACTCTAAAGCCCCGAAGAGCAGGAACATTGCGAATGTTAGCTGCCAACGTTATCAAAACATCAAAAAGATTTCAATTGAATCAAATTCTGCTTCAGGTGACTACATGAGCATATGCAAGATCGTGCTAATGTCTTCTTCTGAGTTTTTCTTTTTAAAGAATTTTCGAGAGTGGTCTACAGCCTGGGATATACTCTACAGCTCTACAACTGCCCAATTCCTAACTGTGTATAACTTTATTAACTAAGTCATCAGTCATAGTCAGCTAGGAGCTGCCACTGGCTGTGACACCAAACAATAGAATAGAATAGAATAACAGAGTTGGAAAGGACCTTGGAGGTCTTCTAGTCCAACCCCCTGCCCAGGCAGGAAACCCTACACCACTTCAGACAAATGGTTATCCATAATACAAACAAATATAATGGTTTGAGTTGAAAATAGTGTCCCAACTCTCTGTTTTCAGAATTAGTGTGAGCTATGATAAATAGCAGCACATGAAAAACCCAGTGCTATAAATACCAATTTTTACCCATTAGAACAACCAGAAGATTCAAATACTTAAGCCAACTCTAGATGTTCTCACCTATTTCCTTTAATTCACTTTCCCACTGAATTCAGATTTAATAGAAGCAGTATCTACAATTTTTCCCCTAATATCCTTTAGCTATAAACAAATTATATAGGGGAAAGTGATACTTTCAGAGGCAAAGTTCTTATGGGATGGAGTACTAATTCCACCAAATATCTTTCTCCATAATACAGAATCAGTGTCTTCAGCTCATTGGCCAGATTGAAAGAATCTGTGTGAGTCTTATTGCAACAGGGGAAGTTTGTAGACCAATGGCCTCAATCTCTCTTGCTTGAGATAGTTTTGAGATCAGTTTCTAGGCATTGCCATACCTGTGGGTGGACCTCACCTATAATTCCTTCTGGAAAACGGGTGTCTATATCAATCCCTGTAGACTTTCATGGCAAAGCCAACATTGTTGATCCTTTAGTGCTTATTCAGTTCAAAATATGACTCCTTAGTCATATTAGACTTAGTCACATTAGACTTTAGAATATATATATGGTAATCTCTATGAGAGGTTTATATTTATTGTTTTAGGAGATATAGTTCAGCTTATGGGATGCATAAGCGATGCATTCATATTTTGGTCTCTCATGCCCTCCCCAGGGCAAGATATGCTGTATGTTGTAAAGTTGTGGAGAAGAATGTAAAATAGGGTATTTTGCCAATAGGGGAAAAAGAAAGGAAAAGAAAACATCTGGCAGACTGACATATATTCATCAATAGGTCTAACCTCCCTCTTTGCCTCAAGAATAGTGCTGAATGTTATTGCCCTAACCAATATGATGTCAACAGCAGGTCAAATGAAAAATGGATTAGGGTCCTTGTTGAATCAATCTAAGAGAAAATGTAAGGGATATTAAACAAAATTTATATTTTGAGTTAGTCATCCATTTAGATCATCTGTTTAGTAAAATATATAGGAATTAAATTTTATTATCAGATGTGTGTGTGTGTGTGTCTGTGTGTGTGTACATGTCTGTGCATGTGTGTACAAATAATAAAAAGCATAATAAATAAGCAAAACACAACACATAAGGAAAACACAACACAGGAGTAAATAGTACATTTATAGCCGTATTTTTTAAAATTTTCATTTATAGCAATAATTGTAGCTATAGAGATACATCTACAAACAGATTCACGTTTCTAGAAAGAAAAACTCTAGAAAGAAAAATTCTAGAAAGAATAAAGGGGGAAAAAAACCCAAAATGGACCTGGAAAAAGAAGAGGCACTTGGATTGGAAAGGGAAGGAAAGAAAATAGAAAAAGAAGAAAAAAACCTGTATTGTGGTAAAATGAAGGGGAAAGATAATTGAAAAGGAAGGAAGGAAGAAAAGAAAAGCCATTGCAAAAAAAAAAAGTAAAATTCACCAGGCAAGAAGCCACAATGTTGAGAACTAGTCTAATGGTGGGTTTCACTTACCTTTGCTACTGGTTTGCTCGCATGCACAGAACGTATTTGATGATGTCCAGGTGGGTGGGTGGAGCCTCCCACCGCCACTGCTACCAGTTCGGCCGAACTGGGGCGAACTGGTAACAACCCACCACTGAACTAGTCATAACTCCCCCTTGTACAGTGCCATTGTAACTTAGAATGGTTGCTGAATGAGTGATCAAAACCTGAGGACTCCCTGGACACTATAACCTGAGTAGTCCTAACAGTACTGTGGAAATTTATTCTCTTCCATAGCTATCAATAATATATTTATTTCTGTATGGACAATGTTTCCAAATATGTGCTCTGAAGCTTTGAGAGAACAGCCATGGATTCTACAAATTGTTGCCAATTGGCCTGATGGAAACTGTATTAATAGATACAGGTAGGTGGACTACATCTACTTGTTCTAAAAGCATTATTTTACATCCTTAATGGCACTTTACATATACTATGTAGGGGAACAAAACTTGGCCGTACTAGCTCTACTCTGTCATTCCATCCTTGGTAGTGGTTATAGTTTGCGTGGGAAGTAAAGAAAAGGATATGTAGCATTCCATAGGCATAGCCCACAACAAATACTCTGGTGGCCTCCGGTCTCCAGTTCTCATCAGCTGCAACCAGATCTCTAATGGCAAAGACTTATGGCACTGGCAGCACAACCATCTGAAATTATCAGGTTGCCTACTTCTGACATATGCATACCTTTGCAACACATGATGGTAATTCTCATCATGCACAAATGATGCTTTCGTGGGAGATGGGACAAAAGAAGTTGACATTTAGAAGGAGATATTAAGATTACAGAAGTCATAAGTATTTATGACTTATGATACAAAGATAAAGTGTGTCATAATCATGGGTTGCTTGTTAGGATAATGTAGTCAGAAGCAGTTCTTCATTCTTTGATCTTTTCTTGTATACAATGTTAGCAAAACAATGTACATGCAACACTTAATTAGGAGGACAATCTCTTATTTTAATAAAGTATCCTATAGATAACTTCAAATTTTGCTCAGTTTCTTTTTGAATAAATATGACAAAACTGAAAAGCATACAAAGACTTTCCTTACCAGCCTTGAATTGCCCTTAAGCCTTTGTCAGTTATTCACATTTTGACTATGGTTAATTCAAAGAAAATGAATGACTGTAATATGAACTTTTGGTTCTGATATCTTTCATCTTACATTACAAATCAGTGAAAATAAAAGGACTTTCAAGTTTTTGCCTGAACATTCCTTAAGCTTCCTCTCATTTTACCCATGAAAATCAAAGAAATTCTGTATACCATCAAGAATCCACGCTGAAAGACGATTTTGCTATGTATCCATGTAAAGGCATTAGTTCTGGAAAATAGGATTCTAAGACTAAGAGATTAAGGAAGAAACTGAATCCTTGAATAGAACACTTTAATTGTTCCACTGGATTAGCACAAATGTGATTAAGATATGGAAAGATCCCTTGGCGTGACATGCTGTAATTTGATACTTCTAGGAACTGCCAAAATTTTACTGAAAATAGAAGGAAAATGTATAAACCTATAACACATTCCTCCTCAACCACTATCAAACTATAAGGGCACAGTAGCACCTCCAATTCACACCAATGAAGACATATAGATTCTCACTTATGGACTACCTCATTTAGCGATCAACACTGAAAAAAGTAACTTTACAACCAGTCCTCACACTTATCACTGCCTCAATAACCCTGAGCAATTCATGTGATTGAAATTTGGTCTGTTCACAAGTGACATGCATTTTATGACCATAGTGATATGGTTGTCACTTGTGAGCTTCACAACTGGCTTGCAACAAGAAGAGTTAATGGAGAAGGGACCAGTAAAATCTCAAGTCACTATCATATGACACCTCACTTAATCACCTGTAGTGATTTGCTTAACAACTACAGGCAGAAGTGAATTTGTAAACCCATGTTGGTCATCTGATGTTTTGCTTAACAACCTAGAATTGCCAGTCCCAATTGTGGTTGTTAAGACTGCCTGCATTTATAAACATTTTCTTGGAGATGTCTGACTATTGGCAGGCAATAATCTCCCTTTGAATCTCCCTTTGGTTCAGGGAAGACTTTGAAGTTCTTTCCTGCAAGCAAAATCTAAATTGTCATTTCTTGATATGGATAACACAGTTTATTTATTTCTATTAATTTGTTTATAAAAGATACACAAAAGAGATAGAGATCTTTGCAATCTCCAATCTGGTATTCATTATTGTAATATGCTAGTTGTCAGATCTACTGACATCTTTAGTTTTCTTTAACAAATTAGGGTTTGGAGTGGGAAGAGATTAAAAATGTATAAACAAATAATTTTGACTTCAGAGAAGACTTTATTAAAGCAATTATTTCCTTGATTGGTTACCTTAACCAATGGATTAATGATGCTATAAATATTAGATGCTCTCCTTTTAATATATTTTTCCAGATAGAGACAGTTTTTGTTCTATCAGCTCCAAACATTTGAATCTGGATGTGCATAATATGAACTACAATTAGAGCCCATTAATACTTGTCAACAAAGTTGACAAAAATGCCCTGAAAATCAGAAGCAATCCACTTTGGGTATAGTAAAAGATTAATTTCCTCTAGTCAAAATCACAGGATGAGTAATTATTATCCATATTTCTAGTTGCACTTGACAGTTGGCAACTCCAATTATTTTGGCAAATACTAATCTGACAAGAGTATAGTGTTTGTCCAAATAATCTAAGACATTAAATTTTGGTTCCCTGACCAAGAAGTATTAAGTTATATTTTTATAAAAAGATTGATTAAGCAAATAGTATCGATGTTCTGTGTTTTAGTTCAGGCTTTATTGCAGCTGGCTGAAGTAAAGGAGACTTTAAAAAGGTTACAGCATGTTTGAGGACAGACTGCAGTTGTGGACCAGCAGACAAGGCATAGATCAAGATCAATAAACTATCTATAAGGCAATGACTCAATGGACAAGCAAAGAGCCTTGTAGCGCAGCAGACTAAAGTGCTGTTAAGTAGCACCAGTGGCCTGCAATTACTGCAAGTTCAAATCTCACCAGGCTCAATGTTGCCCCAGCCTTCCATCCTTTTGAGGTAGGTAAAATGAGGACCCATATTGTGGGGGCAATAAGCTGACTTTGTATAAAAAGAACACCGCTTAGGGGCCCCCGAAAGCCCTACTAAGCAGGTATATACAAAAGTATGAAGGCTATTGCTTAATGCATTGTAAGCCACCCTGAGTCTCCAGAGAAGGGCGGCATATAAATTGAACCAATAATAAATAAATAAATAAGGTATGAAGTCTCAAGCATGGCAAAACATGTGTCAACCCTGAAGCGAACCTGACTGAGGCCATCTTTATGACTTCAGGGTTGCAACTGGATGGGAGAGAGGAGGAAAATAGATAGTTGGGATTTGCAGCCAAAGTGGAAAGTTTTCCTGTGGGAACCAAGGACATTTCAACAGGTGGCTAGAAGGAGGAGGACTAGAGTAACCAAGCAACCAGTCAGCACCTCTATTGGACAATGTGACAGATGACTTGTGGGAAAGGGGGAACTTTTAACTGGGTGAAAACCGAGAGAACTTTCAGAGTCGGTTTTCACCAGTTGTGCCAATATGATGTATCTAATAAATTGTTCTTTGAGGAATCTATCTGCCTTGAAGTTCTGCTTTCTATGAGTGCATTACTTGGAACGCTGACAGCATGCTTTTCATAGACAACTGTTGAGTTTTAGAGAAGTTGATATTGGTACTGCATGGAGGGAGGGAGTACAATAAAAATGGCATCCTGAGCTTCTACCTAATGCGCAACTTGGACTCATCAAATAGTAGCTGCAAAGTGGACTGCTGTCACTTACATATTATTATTATTATTATTATTATTATTATTATTATTATTATTATTATTATT
>WNWU01000109.1:1764973-1775850 GCA_012654045.1 Ptyas mucosa | reverse complement strand
TTATTATTATTATTATTATTATTATTATTATTATTATTATTATTATTTAATTTATATACCGCCCTTCTCCCGAAGGATTTGGGGCGGTGTACAGCTAGTTAAAAACACAAAGTACAAACAGTAATTTAAAAGTTATTAAAAGTATTAAATAATTTCGGCACAAATTTAAAACCCAAAATTTAAAACACCCAATTTAAAATCAATTTACATAGATAGCCCTGCCTGACGGAACAGCAGGGTCTTAAGGGCACAGCGAAACACATGGAGGTCAGAGATCTTGCGTATTTCCGGGGCAGTTTGTTCCAAAACTCCAACATGACTTTTGGATAGATTCCTGCAGACAACAAAGTTCAGCTCTCTGATGCTGGATCTTCATTTAACACCTCTGCTGGAACTCAGTGTCTGAATAATGTCTCCATAATTGTCTGAACTATTAAAAGATGGAGCAGGTACAGCACACAGTTGCATGATTCTCTTATTATAGCCAGTTTTGATAAGTTATACTTTACCGTGGATTTGATTTTATACTGTGGTTTTGATAAGTTATACTTTACTGTGGATTTGGGGCTTTTTTCTGAGTGGAATTCAAAGCTTGTTTTACATGAATTGGCATCAAGGTATATGCAGACACTTCTGCCAACGCATCCTGAGATAATCTGCTGGTGGTCCCACATATCTGCAAAGAGAGGATGAGGTAGAGGTTCATAGGTTGAGTTTTTTTGGGGAGGGGGTATGCTGCCTTTGGGGATCTTGCCTCCCTCAAGTTCAATCTTCCTCTGCTTTGTTGACTGTCTGAAAGGGATTAAAAATGGGGGCATACTATTAAAATATTGCGTTCTTAGACTTAGAATAACTTTATTGTCACTTTAAATGTACACTAATTGGCATACATTAAAATGTAATTTCATTGTGTACAGCTCTAAAAAGGTCACCACCTGAAATATACACTACATAAATATGACTAACTAAATAAATACAAAATTATGCATGTACCCACATATCCGCATATATTATATCTTCTTCTTCCTTGCATATTCCTGCAAGCACAGGGTCTGCTTTTTGGATCATTGAACACCACTTTGCACAGTCAGCTACATCTCCAGGGTTCAGGCCTGCGTCTTGCATATCTTTGTTGATGGTGTCTTGCCATCTCTGTTTTGGGCGCTCGTAAGGTTACCAGCTATTGACTTCTAGTTGGTAGGCAGTCTTGGCAATAGTAGAAGGTACTGCTCTCAGGACATGTCCATACCAGTGGAGCTGGCCTTCTCTCATTTTCTCTATAATTGGTGCCATGCCAAAATGTTGTTGAATGGTGTCATTTGTGATGTGGTCAAGAAGGGAGACGCCCGATATCCAATGGAGCATTCGCATTTCCATGGCATGGAGATAGCTTTTGGTCCCTGTTGTTGCTGCCCAGCATTCAGTGCCATACAGTGCAACAGGGCAGATGGTTGTCTTATAAATCTTAGATTTAAGATGGATTGGCATTCATCTGTTACCCACATATATTATATGACACAGAGAATCAACACAGTCTAGTTCAGATATATACTTGTATATGGCAAGAAAAACGGATCTTGCAAGATTACCAGATGGATGGCATAGTGAACAAAGCTGTTACAGAATCTGGCAGTCCTGCTAGAAATACTTTGAAACCACCTCCCAAAGGGGAGCAACAGAAACAGACCGTAAAATGGGTGTGTGGGGTCTCTAACAATGCTTTGAGCTCTAAGCATATAACACTTATCATTTATGTAGCAGATACTTAATTATTTTGAACTGACGGATGTTATTAACCTCCAAGAGTATTCTCAACTGCAGCAGGGTAAATCTAATCACTCAATCAATTAATTAATTAATACCATATTAACACGCAGATCTTGTTGCTGCCCTAATGATATCATCAATCATGCATCAAAAACCAGAAGATTTATCACCCTTCCCTCTGCTGCGGATGGCCCCAGCTCTCTTTCCTCCAAATCTCAGGTGGCATCAGTAGCGAATAGGACTACTGATGAAGCTTTGATGCAACTTTCATTTTCTGGTCCTTCTGAGGCTTTAGGTGGAAGAATCAAGAATCCACATTCTCAGAGGAGCTGCAACTTCTATGGAAGGAGGTAAACAGAGTAAACAAGAGATTATTTTAATTGACATTGCCAAGAACAATTCAGTAGAAAAAGAAAAGCTGATTATTATGCATTGAGTCTGACTAAGACGACTTAGGCATAATCAGCATTAGCTCCAAAACTTCAAAGTGGGGAATCTGGACTCCTAACCTTTGAGACTTTGCTTGTAAACATATTTTCTAAACCTTAATAGCAGCTATCTTCCTCAAGGAAAATTCACCTGAAAGAAGACTATGTAACAATAAATCAATAAACAGCTCTTTTTAAGGAGCTAAAGAGTTTGTAAAAAAATCATAGCACTTTGAATTTGGTAGATGGTATTTTATCTTGAGGTATAATGGAAATAATGTGGTATGTCTGAGAGAAAAATAGAGAGTGGCTTGATCTCTAGGAGCAGCCAGGTATGATACAGGTTATGTTCTCCGAGCCACTTTGCAATTCTGTGTCTATTGAAGTTGTCCAGTTGTTTCCACAAAATGTGAAAATTACTTTAAAAGAAGAAGGAGTACAATAGAAACTAAATAATGACAGAGACCATTACCAAAATGTATCAATTGTATGTGCATTTCCCCTTTTGTGCTTTCTGTTAGTATATTTTGTCACTTACCTAGAGCAGATCTCACTTTCAGAGTTTTTGTTAAAGCAGACATCCATCACTCTAATCTAAAAGACGAATTAAATGGAGCATGGTAAAGGTACTTCATTTTTTGCCCTGACAAAAGTAAGAATAGGGCCTTATTCATTGTTAAAACATAACTGCTATTCAGGCAGACTTTGGAAAAAGACATATATTGTTGATAGTCAACAAAATGCTGACAGAATGGAACAAGATCTTGAATTCCAACCTTAATATTTTTGTTCATATTCAGCCAATACTATTTAAAATATTTAATTGCCTGAGTAATGTCATATCCAGGAACTGTACTGAAAAAAAATCCCCAAGGCTAAATATATATGTTAAATAATAGGTTTTGTCCCATGTTGTTTGTATTGCTTTTTAAAATTGCATAGGGCATATTGCAGATCAATCAAGAGCAACTAAACAATAGGGGAAGAAAGAATTGGCAAAATATAATTTCATCCACAAAGGAGATTACATAGTACAGGGGTCCCCAACCTTTTGGACCTCAAGGACCACCAAGTTCATAATTTTAAATCTCACGGACCACTAATACGAATCCAGTGCGCCGCTTGCTGAAGCGCCTGGACTCCCAGTTACAGGATGGGGTCCTTCAGGCACTCTCCCTCCTCTCTCTCTCTCTCTCTCTCTCTCTCTCCTTCTCTCTTTCTCTCATTTTCTCTTTCTCTCTCTCCCCCTCTCTCTTTCTCTCTCTCCCACTCATTCTCTCTCTGATTCCCTCTCTGTCTCTTTCTTTTTCTCTCTCTTTCTCTCTTTCTCATTCTCTCTCTCTTTCATTCTCTCATTCTGTCTCTTTCTTTCTCTCTTTCATTCTCTTTTTTTCACTCTGTCTCTTCTCTTTCATTCTCTGTCTCTCTCTGTGTGTCTCATTCTGATTCTCTCTCATTCTGTCTCTCTTTCTCATTCTCTCTGATTCTCTGATTCTGATTCTGTCTCTGTCTCTTTCTTTCTTTCTCTCTCATTCTGATTCTCTCTCTGATTCTCTGATTCTCTTTCCCTCTCCCATCTCATGGGCCATCTCATGTGTCTTGGGGCTGAGAGGAAGTCAAGCGTATCCCCGAGAGACCGAGATGTGTGGAGCACCAACAAGGGCCGGAAGAAACGGCCGCGAGATCCAGCAAGAAACGAAGCTTCACTCCTGCTCTAGAATATGGAGTGAATTTTCATCCCCCCTCCCTTTCCCTTGCCAGGCGAGGAGTGACTGGGAAGGAAGGGTGAGGGGTGGGGACAGCCACTGGTGGTTTAGCTGACAGGAAGCTACAGCAGGGGGAAGGAAAC
Organism: Ptyas mucosa; assembly: GCA_012654045.1. Lineage (NCBI taxonomy): Eukaryota > Metazoa > Chordata > Lepidosauria > Squamata > Colubridae > Ptyas > Ptyas mucosa. The sequence continues at coordinate 1,771,806 of WNWU01000109.1, read as the reverse complement.
AGCCCGGGGTTGCTGTCACCTGTTGCTTCGGTCCGCCTGCACAATCACCTCCCCTTGCTCCATTAGCTCATTCCGGCTGTGCTGCAAAGTTGCAAATTGCACAAACCTCCCTCTACAGCAGAGATTTACAGCCCCGCCATGAGCTGCCTGGCCAGTCCCATATTCCAGAGTCACAGGACTGGCCATTGCTCATCCTGGAGCAGCTCCTCCACCCTGGTGCGCCGCAGACTACCAAAATTTTCTCGCGGACCACCAGTGGTCCGTGGACCACCATTGGTGACCACTGACATAGTATATCGGATTTTGGCAGATTGTCAGCTATTCCCTTTAGGAAGGGGTTCAGCTGGCAGCTGTGAAGAAGACAAGGTGGGCTGCCTCCTAAGAAGTCCTTCAGAGATCCATATACCTGACAACTATTATCCTGTCTCCAACCTCATTTCTCTGGGGAAGATATCTGAAATCATGGTTGGCAAGGTCATTTTGTAGCACATTAATCCATTTTCAGTCAGAGTTGAAGCCTGGGAAAGGAATGGAGGTGGCACTGGTAGTTCTATAGAATGATTACCTTGTCAGATCCTGGATGGAGTTAGAAAATTCCTTGTTGCCATGGAATCCTCCTGGACTGTATGTCAGGTTTGGGGTTGGAGCTCCTTTTTTGTAATGGTACCGAGAATGGTCCATTACTGCATTTTTCTGGAATGTTGCAAAGTGTGACAAGCTGTTGATTTGACTCAGAGAAGAGAATATTCATTACAGGGGGAAAAAACATTTGAGTCATGCGGAAGTAGGAAGTGCAAAGAAGAAAACAACGACACCTTGTTTGTGTTAGTATAAATTAAAGCAGACAAGGGTATTGGCAGGCTCTCAAGATTTCGTTACAATACTCTAATTGCATTAAAGTACATTCCAAGTCTCCTTGACTACCTTAAAGGGCTGGCATATTACTTTTCATTTACATGAAGCAGCTGGAGAAAGCTATCTATGAGGTTTCATTCAATTTTAATACATTACCATGGGCATAGTACGCTAAAGTAATGTCATTATATTACTGTCTTTTTATCATCGTTTGCCCACATTGCTGTCTGGCCCCAAAACCAAGAATGACATGTGGTGAATCATCTAAGCTGAGTTCTTTATTGTTTCCACACCTGTAGACAGGATCTTGCCAGACTAAGCAGTCTACAATCTGTATCAACCATATACTTTGAGAACTATTAGGAAGGGGCTGTCTTCACTGTCATCAGTGCAGTGCATGGGTTTGGGCAGACTCAGGGAGACAGTGGATGACAAGGGCGCCTGATATGCTGTGGTCTATGGGGTCACAAAGACTTAGGTGTGACTTAGTGACTGAACAACAAGTGTTCACCAACCACACAAAATATCTGGACTGAGTTGTCTCTTATTCCTCTGGAATGTAGCGCCCCCCCCCCCCCACTTTATTAAACCAGCCTACTACATTCCATCACATCAGCCATCACTAAGAGCTTTGGTGGCGCAGCAGACTTAAGTGCTGTTAACTAGCACCAGCTGCCTGCAATTACTGCAAGTTTGAATCTCACCAGGCTTAAGGTTGACTCAGCCTTCCATCCTTTCAAGGTAGGTAAAATGAGGACCCGGATTGTGGGGGCAATAAGCTGACTTTGTATAAAAAAGAACATCGCTTGGGGGGCCAAAAGCCCTACTAAGCAGGTATATACAAAAATATGAAGGCTATTCCTTAATGCATTGTAAGCCGCCCTGAGTCTCCAGAGAAGGGCAGCATATAAATCGAACCAATAAATAAATAAATAAATAAATAAATAAATAAATAAATAAACAAACAAACAAACAAACAAACCCTTTTTAAAGACTTATTTCTAAGAAAAGAACAGTTAGGAGCATGCAACAATATTCATTTCCCCCCTTAAATCCCAGGTTTTATATAAAATACTTGTTAAACTAGATACTCATCTGCGTGAATTGGAATTGGGAAGAAAATTCAGAGAAGAACTAGAAAAATTTAAAAAGCCAGATTGTAAAAGTAGCTGTCTAGAACTAAAGAATGAAGAAGTAGAAGTTGAGGCAATATTTATAATCATAAGAGTTTAAACTTTGGAAGATAGAGTATTAGCCATAACTTTTATTATATTCATTGATACCATATTTATCAAATAGCTTTAAGCTTTCATTGAGCAACAAGAACTTTTTGTGCTGAAAAATTGGCATGCTGACCAAAAGGAAATTTAAGTATAATCCTTGGAAGTAATTTGTGCATGCTGTTTTAGAAACAGGATGCTAAAATCTGACTAATAAGTATTTAAAAAGCAAACTAATATCTTATGAAAATAGATATATCTGTCAACTAAATAGCAATGTTTAAGTAGCCATTGATCCAAATATAATTTTAATGCCCAATGAAGCAATTTATATCTTATTTATATACTACTAAATCTCTCGTGTCTGTTTGTTTATAACTTTCATTTGGGTGAAACAGTCATAGAGCAACAATTTTTAAAACCACATACTTCAAATGGGCTAATTTATAGATGGGTTTGAAATCTGGGCATTTTTTGTTTATCTATTACATTTCTACACTGTCCATCTTACCTAAGTTATTCTGGGCAGTTTACAAAAGTGTATTAAAACCAGTGGTGGGTTGCTACCAGTTCGCCCCGGATTGGACAAACCAGTAGCGATGGCGGCAGGACGCTCCGCCCACCCATCCGGATGTCTCTGAGCATGCACAGAAACTCCTGCACAAGTGCAAAAGCGTTGTGTGCATGCCCATGAGTGAACCAGTAGTGATGGGATTTGAAACCCACTACTGATTTAAACCATATAAACACCCAAATAAAAGTACAGATGAAAAACAGAGTTAAGAACAAGTTAAAATTTGCAAGTTAAAAGTAAAAATCAATGTTAAAAATTCAGAATGTTAACTATTCTGAAGTAGCTAAAAATGTTAACAAGGCAACAGAAATGTTCTCAAGCCACCAGCCATCCCCAGGATTGTATGCTATTTAGACGCCCATGCTAACTGGCAGAGCACCTTTCTCGAAAACCAGAAGACAGGGTGCCTCACCTCATCTAATTTGGAAATGGTTGGTGGCACTTGAAATTAAAAGATAACATAAGTGGATATATGTACTATACAGCATTACTTTTTAAACGTTAAAATATCTCATATTGAGGCTGATTGTATGATTTAAAAACTTGGACTCCCACATTGTAGTGTTTAGCAATAGCAAAAGCATTTAGACTTATATACCACTTCACAGTGTTTTACAGCTCTCTCTAAACAGTTTACAGAGTCAGCATATTGCCCCTAACAATTTGGGTCCTCATTTTACTCATCTCAGAAGGATGGAAGGCTGAGTCAATCTTGAGCTGGTGAGAATCAAACTGCCAAACTGCTGGTAGCAGCCAGTCAGCGGAAATAGCCTGCAGTACTACATTCTAACCACTATGATTTAGTGAGATAAATAACTATTTTTTTTTTTTGCTGGCAATAGGCATACAACCACATTATAACTCAAATACATTTTTTTTCATTATAACCCAAGTAGAATTAAAGGTTTATGTTATGAAGTTGAGGCAATAGTGTTCCTGTGTTTAGATTTCTCCATCAGTTTTAGTTATGTTTTGTCACCTAGAAATAGTATTATCCAATTCTTATAATCTCTAAATTGTGACCATTCACAAAATCAGACTGACATGACTATTTATATTATAGCTCATTAGGACTTTAAGACTTTAATCGTTAAGACTTTCTTAGATAAACCCCATGGGCTTTTTGAGTACTTTGAGATTAAAAAAATCAGTGACTGATTTTGGACCCAAAATCAAATCTGGATTTTCCCAGCTCAGGTCCAGAACTTGAATCTAGTCTATCACGACATTTGTAGAACAAAAATGATTGAAATAAAAATTAAATAAGTACAAGCTAAGAATCATTTAGAAGATTTGGTAGTTCATGGAGCTGAAAATGGAAAATTTAATACATGTTGCTATTTTTCTGGCTGATACAGAGCTGGATGTCCTGATATATTTAAATTTTTAGACAAATAAGATATTTAAATAAATTTAAATAAATTATAAATTCTTATAAATCATTAACAGGAAAATATTTAAGCTACTTTCTGATTCAACAACTTTGATTTCCATTACACTGATAAAGTATTTTTGGAATTATTCTGGAAGCACACTATTAGGAAGCACACACAGTTATATGTCCCTCCCTCCCCGGAGAATGAGTGTTACTTCTAAGTTGTAAATAAATACCTGATTAACAGTTGAGTAAAATAGTAAGAGGATCAAAGCCCCTTTGAAAGAAAACATTGCAAGTGATCATAGAAGCTACTAATGTAAAATTGCCTCTGGAAGGACATTGTTTCTTACCTCCTCATACAATAGTTCTTTTTATTCTTTGATAAAAGATCAAAGGAATGAAGTTTAAGGAAGTATATTTGCAAGACACTGATGTAAAGGTTTTAGGTTGTGTAACACTGTGGAAAGACATCCTTAATATTTGAGGTTTTATTTATTTATTTGTTTGTTTGTTTTAATTTATACATCGCCCTTCTCCTGCTGGACTCAGGGCGGTGCACAGCCAGAATAAAAAACATTAAATACAAAATTTAAAAATTTAAAAGAATTATAAAACTTTGGCCGAAAATTTTAAAAAACCTCATAACTAAAACCAATTGGACAATTTAAAAATCTAAAATCTCAAATCTCAAAGGAGGGGGGAGGGTTTACGCTAGCCCTGCTTGTTGGAAAAGAAAAGTTTTTAGAGCACGGCAAAAAGCCTGGAGATCAGGTATACTGCGTATCTCCGGGAGCAGGTCGTTCCAGAGGGCAGGTGCTGCCACAGAAAAGGCCCTCCCCTGGGGGTCGCCAGCCGACACTGCCTGGTCGATGGCACCCTGAGGAGTCCCTCTCTGTGGGAGCATACTGGCTTGTGGGAGGCTATTGGCGGCAGAAGGTGGTCCCGCAAATAGCCAGGTCCGTTGCCATGGAGCGCTTTAAAGGTGGTAACCAACACCTTGAAGCGCACCTGGAAGTCCACCGGGAGCCAATGCAGCTCACGTAGGAGAGGTGTCACATGGGAGCGCCCCTTCGCTCCCATAATCCCCCGCGCAGCCGCATTCTGCACCAGTTGGAGCCTCCGGGTGCACCTCCAGGGGAGCCCCATGTAGAGACCATTGCAGTAGTCCAGGCAGGAAGTGCCTGAGTGACTGTGCGTAAGGAGTCCCAATCCAGAAAGGGCCACAACTGGCGAATCAGGTGAACCTGATGAAAAGCCCCCCTGGCCACGGCCGTCATATGCTCTTCTAAAGACAGCCGTGCATCCAGGAGGACACCCAAGTTGCGGGCCCTCTCCATGGGGGCCAGTAACTCGCCCCCAATAGCCAGCGATGGCACCAGCTGGCTATATCAGGACGCTGGAAGCCACAGCCACTCGGTCTTGGAGGGGTTGAATCGAAGCCTGTTACTCCCCATCCAGATCCGCACGGCCTCTAGACACCAGGACATCACTTCAAGGGGATCGTTGGGATGGCCTGGGGTGGAGATGTACAGCTGAGTATCATCAGCATACTGATGGAATTCCACCCCAAAGCCACAGATGATCTCGCCCAGTGGCTTCACATAAATGTTGAACAGAAGGGGCGAGAGGACCGATCCCTGTGGCACCCCACAAACAAGGCGCCTCGGTGTTGACCTCTGCCCCCCTGCCAACACCGACTGCATCCGGTCCGAGAGATAGGAGGAACTACTGTAGAACGGTGCCCCCCACTCCCAGCCCCTCCACCGGCGCAGCATGATACCATGGTCGATGGTATCAAAAGCCGCTGAGAGATCTAACAGGACCAGGATAGAGGAACATCCCCTATCCCGAGCCCTCCAGAGATCATCCACCAACACGACCAATGCCGTTTCTGTGCTGTGCCCAGGCCTGAAGCCGGACTGGCGCAGGTCCAGATAGACAGCTTCATCCAGGTACCCAGGAAGTTGTCACGCCACCACACTCTCGACAACCTTCGCCATGAAGGGAAGGGTGGAGACCGGACAATAGTTAGCTAAAACAGTCAGATCCAGAGTGGGCTTCTTGAGGAGGGGCCTCACCACCGCCTCTTTCAAGGTGGATGGCAAGACACCCTTACCCAAGGAAGCATTGATAATACCCTGGAGCCAGCCTTGTGTAACCTCCCGGGAGGCCAGTACCAACCAGGGGGGACATGGGTCCAATAAACATCTGGTCGCGTTCAGCCGCCCCAGTATCCTGTCCACATCCTCGGGCGCAACAGGGTCGAACTCCTCCCAAATGACATTCTCAAGACCGGCCTCCATCATCCCGTCTGTACCTAGCCAGTCAGAGACCAGACCTTCCCGAATCTGAGTGATTTTATCGTGTAGATACTGAACAAAATCCTCAGCGCGACCCTGCAAAGGTTCCTCCCACGCTCCTGGATAGAGGAGAGAGCGGGTCACCCTAAACAGGGCAGCTAGGCGGTTATCTGCTGATGCGATAAGAGCAGAAAAATAGTCAAATTTTGCCACTTTTATCGCCACTAGGTAGGTCTTAATATGAGCTCTTACCTGTGTTTTACCCCCATGTTCATATTTTTGTAATGACTGCTGTGTACGTTCTTCAAGGCCGCATAATTTCATACAATGAACATGCATGAAATTACAAATACAATTTGTTTTTTCAGAGGTCTGAATTTTGCAAATGGCAACACTGCACTGCACTCACTACTACAAAAAGAAAAGGGGAAAAAGTTATACAGATTGATTTCATTCTGATGCTTTGCTTTGCTTTGCTTTGCTTTGCTTTGCTTTGCTTTGCTTTG
>WNWU01000109.1:1689427-1752749 GCA_012654045.1 Ptyas mucosa | reverse complement strand
TACATCTACATCTACATCTACATCTACATCTACATCTACATCTACATGTCTGCCTGCCTGCCTGCCTGCCTGCCTGCCTGCCTGCCTGCCTGCCTGCCTACCTACCTACCTACCTATCTATCTATCTATCTATCTATCTATCTATCTATCTATCTATGAATGAGATTGGCCAGTGTGGGCTGCCATGACTCTCTTGCAGGAAAAGAGAGTCTTGTGACACTTCGAAGAAAAAGAAATATACCTTATAAACTTTGGTGGACAGGATATCAATTTCAACAGATCTTCAGAGACACTTCATGTATTTGTTGAAATGAAATCTAGCCCATAAAAGTTTATATCATAATAAATATATTACTCTTCAAAGTGCCACAAAACTCTTTTGTTGTCTCTGCACCCAAGGCAAATAAATCCCTCCATTTCCTGCCTTCTCCATTTGTCATCAGAGGAGCCATTGTTAGCAATATCTCAAGGAAGACATAGCCATTTACTGGCTCAAGTTTGGCTCAGCCTTCCATCCTTCTGAATTAATGGGGATCTGATTGTTGGGACCATTATGCTGATTCTGTAAACCACTTAGAGATGGCTGTAAAGCATGGTGAAGTAGTATATAAGTCTAACTGCTATTGCTACATAGCGTGAAGCTATTTCTAGCAACTGTTAGCTTTTAGATGGTGCGATTAGCTTTAATTGTCATCCCCCAAAGCTGCTACATTGTCTAAGACAGGGGTAGTCAACCTTTTTATACCTACCACCCACTTTTGTATCTCTGTTAGTAGTAAAATTTTCTAACCGCCCACCGGTTCCACAGTAATAGTGATTTATAAAGTAGGGACAAAATCCCTACTGCCCACCATGAAAGCTGGAACACCCACTAGTGGGCAGTAGGGACCAGGTTAACTACCACTGGTCTAAGACTTGGTATACACACATTCCACATTTTGTTTCCACCATGGGTTGTTTAATAAATTTCACAGACTTAATGTTTTATACCTTTAGATCAGTGGTGGAATTCACATTTTTTTACTACCGGTTCTGTGGGCATGGCTTGGTGGGTATGGATACTGCAAAATCTCTATTCCTATCCCACTCCAGGGGAAGGATACTACAAAATCCCCATTCCCTCCCCACTCCTGGGGGAAGGATGTTGCAAAATCTCCATTCCCACCCCACTCTGGGGCCAGCCAGAGGTGGTATTTGCCAGTTCTCCAAACTACTCAAAATTTCTGCTACCGGTTCTCCAGAACCTGTCAGAACCTGCTGAATAGCACCCCTGCTTTAGATATAAAATAAGAATGGGAACTTTTGTTTTGGTCAGATAGTTGCAAGGTATCAAAGACCTGGGCTGATGCCCCTTAAGCTTCATCAGTTTTCCATTTCTTTGTGTGCAGAAAATCTCTCATCCCTTCATTTGGCATGACCCTTCCTTGATTGGAGAAGATAAACTGCAAGAACCATTGGATATCATCCCAATCAGGGAACAAAAGAATAAGCTCCAAGGGATCAGCTTCTGCTGAACCAATCCTGCTGGCATATTGAAAAAAAGAAATAGGTCTTTCTTATTTGACTTTCTGATCATTCCTTTGCTAAAGGAGAGGTAAAAAGCCATTGTGAAGCAAATAAATGCCACACAAATAAATGCCTTTGGTGGCATTTATTTGTGTTGTTTGTGCTCTACTTTTCCCATGCATAGGAGACATGAATGAAAGAATAATAGACTTTTGGAAGGATGGTGAGATTTGACTTGAAGTCCTGTCAGTCTGACTATGCTGTAGATTAGAGATTCTGTTTCTTCACCATACAGATAAAGTTCTGTATTGGGTGTGGGATGAAAAAAAAGTGAATGGGAATTTGGAGTGGGAGAAGATAAAATACCGATGTACCTCTGCAAACAGTGGAGACAAAGTTGTAGTGAAGACTGATGACCAGGCATTAAATCCAGGTTAATGGCACCTCTCCAGATGAGAAGAGCCTGGGAGAGCCTGGGAAGGCTTCTTCCAAGGAGAAGACCTATAGAATTTGAAGAGATTTATGAGCATCTTGACAGTCCAAGCACCAGGAGCCATGGATATGCTCATAGGGCCTGAAAAAGAGATTGGGTTCACAACTACTTCCCACACTTTCTTAAATACATTTGGAAGACAATTATCTTAAAATTAAAGAGATCTTTGGAGCAGCAAAGCATTCAAGCCACCCAGTGAGTGTTCTTTCATTCATGATTAAAGATAAAATGTGTTTAAGAAAGAAAACAATTTAAAGGATTTAAAAATAATTAAAGGCAAAAAGCTTGCCAAAAGTTTAAATTAAGAAAGTTTAAAATGAACTAAGGGGATAGGTAGGTGAATTTGGAATTATTGACTTTAAAGTATTTTGAAACAATTCAAAGAATAATACAACACAACACAACACAACACAATACAATACAATACAATATTCCCCCCTCTGGTAAGAAAGAGTTTTGTTTTAATTTTATTTATTTATTCAAATTTATTGAATGCCCAACTCCAGTGGATAGATAATAAGATAATTAGTACCTTTTCAAAATACTATATTCTTTATGGATTGTTTTTTGCTGAAAATGGACAGAACTGACTTTTTGATTTGCCAACTGAAAAGGATTAGAAATGGGAAGAAGTGATCTATATAATGTAATTTCAAAGGGGGAGAAGTGATATTAATTCTGTAAGTGCTGTAAAGATCAGAAGTCATTCTTTAAATATTTTTTTCTTTTCCTTTTTTCTTTTCCTTTACTTTCTGCACTTACATTACATTACAAACAAAATTATATTACATTAAAACAATTTTTTTTTTAAAAAAAAATAATGTATAGCAAACAAATCAGACATAATGACTGGGCACATACATTGCTAAGTAAATCACACCTTAGCTAAGGATGGCTATTAGAGTGTCCTTCTGACTGAAATGAGTTCTATCCTTAACCACTATCCAAAACAGGAACCGTTTTCATCTCCCCACTTGAAATTTTGCTGAAATTTCTGAAATTTTCAGAAAGATTTTTTTTTCTATTCCCATCTTAAAGGTGAAGGTAAAGGTTCCCCTTGCACATATGTGCTAGTCGTTCCTGACTCTAGGGGGCGGTGCTCATCTCTATTTCTAAGCCAAAGAGGCAGCGCTGTCTGAAGACATCTCCATGGTCATGTGGGTGGCATGACTCAATGCCAAAGGCACATGGAACACTGTTACCTTCCCACCAAAGGTGGTCCCTGTTTTTCTACTTGCATTTTTTACGTGCTTTCGAACTGCTAAGGTTGGCAAAAGCTGAGCTCACCCTGTTATGCGGCACTAGGGATTCGAACCGCTGAACTGCCGACTTTTTGATCGACAAGCTCAGTATATTAGCCACTGAGCCACCACATCCCTATTCCCATCTTACTCCAGTTCAGTTCCTGTGACACATTTCAGTTAAGTTTGCATCTCACTTTGATTCAATGACCAGAGGATAACATCATAAGATTGAAGAACCTATTGAAAAAGCCGATATGTGTCTCCTCCTACTTGAGTTGCCCATGTGCAGGTGATACCTTATGGTCCAAGAAAATAGTCCAGGATTCTGCAAAAAGGATCCTCCTTTTGACATTAGCTTCCAACATTTACATATTGAATGTGATTGTCTCCTTCCAAAATTGCATACAAATTCCATGAACATTGTTTTCCATACAAATCAGCTTCCAGTCAATACATGTACAACTAATGCACATATTCCTGTTCTGCATGTAAATGTGTGCAGGAGACTTGAGTGATGGGAATATGGGGTAGGCCTTAATCACAGTCCTCAAGTAGCAAGCATTCCACATTTTAGAATAACTGAACTGGGTGAAGACTATTTCTTAAAGTAGTAGCGGCACAGGTTTACAAAACTCTTCCTATGTAAGCCAAGAAGGACACAAATTTGAGAAAAACAGAAAATGGGATGGGAGGATCAATTTATTCAGGTTCAGTTCAGGGACTAAGACATTTTAGTTAACTTTAAATATGTGTGCTGTGATGTGTATAATTAATGTTGCAGTTGCAATTTTTTTTTGCAGATTAAGCATATTTGCACTTATTTGCCTAAGTAACCTAATTTATTCTGTTCCTCATGGAGGCTCTCTTTAAGAGGAAAAGTAGCTTTGAAAATCCTGAAAACCTATCCCTTCCTTGAGTCATTGAAATTATTGCTTAACTCTTTGTCCTAGTTTCTTCTCCCTATTGATCCCTGTGGATCAGGATGGAGAATCTGTAGCTTACCCAGTCCAGCCATCTGCCCATAGGATCTCTTTCTTAGCTGATTATTAGCCAAGCAAGGAATATTGGATGAACAGAGGAGAAGGGCTAAAGGAGAAAAAAATGTGTTTGTTCTTCCTGAAGCCCAAGCTTACTATGTTTGGGGTAGATGAAATGTAATGGATTGGTTTGTGTTCCCTATCCCAGCAAGAGACAATTGTCCCCTAAAAGGCAAGATTTTCCTTTTTAAGTCATTGCAATGAACTAAGTACCGTATTTTTCAGAATATAAGACGCACCTTAGTTTTTGGGGAGGAAAATAAGAAAAAAGCTAATTGGCGGGTGGATCTGCCTCTTGGAATACCCCCAATCAGCTGTTTCCAGAGGTGAATTTTAGCAACAGGTTTGTACTTGTGAGCTCTGTGCCTTGCTTTTTTTCCTGCCTCTGAAACCTCTGAAACTCTCTTTCAGAAAAACCTTCTCTGAAAGCCTCCAAAACAGAGCTTCAGAAAAAAAATCCTTTTTTGCTGAAGCTTCTTTCAGAGGCTTTTATTCTGAAGGACTATCTGTACTCTGTTCAATCTCCTTTCTTTGGTATTGGTATGTAGATTAACCTCTTCTGATCTGTTGGTTATTGTGTCATTCTCCAGATTTGTTAGCATATCAACTATAGGATCTTTAGTGATTCTTCTTTTGTTGCTTGTGATATTATTTTAGATAAAAGCTTTTCTGAGGCTTTTTTTCTGATGCTTGTTTCAGAGGCTTCTTTCAGCCTTTGAAATCTCCGTTTGCGAGGCTCGGCAGGGCTACATTTGGAGAATAAGATGCACCCAGATTTTCACCCTCTTTTTTGGAGGAAAAAGGTGTGTCTTATACTCCGAAAAATATAGTAAATTCTGAAAGAGATCAGTGGAGGCTCTTATGCACATTCTTATTTCTCCTCTAAGGTCCTGTATCTCAGGAAAATTATGCTACTTCTGGTGTGTGGTTAATTGGATGCAGTAAAAGTATTCCAAAAGAGAAAGTAGCACCTCCACCTAACAAAATGGTAGGTTGTATTCTTTTCATCATTATGGTTGCTATTTCCCTGCAATCTGCTCCACATGATTGGCTGCCCCCCAGCCTGGGCTTAAAAAAAGTCAGAGCATTGTGATCTGAAGGCTGGGACAAGCAGAAATTGATTTTGCCCCATGAAAAGAAAAAAATTATAACATAAATCTATCAGTTTTGTGCTCAGTCATAGACATTACCACTGTAATGTCACACCGATCCTGAAATTTGCAGGTAGGAAAGCACTGTGTTAAATTCAGAGCTTCCTTTTCAGAATACTGTTATTCAGAATTTATTGCTTATAAATAGATAGCAGTAAAGAGCTGGAACAACTCTATCGATAATAATGCCAGGGAAAATTTAAATCATCTCATATTAACAAAAAGTAATATATTTCATGGGTGCTAGGGTTTTTTATGTACTTTCCCATGAAGTTAAATTTGGAGATCCTGTAGAATATGAAATATCAGGTTTAAGTGCGATAGATTTATTTTCTTTAAGAGCTCTTTGGAATAAATTTATGGGTAAATCAACCCAGGATAGAATACTTGCTTAAATAGTTCTTTACATGCCTGTAAACATTGTTTTGAAAACTAAGATCATGGCATCTGGCCCTCTCAATTCCTGGCAAATAGATGGGGAAGAAATGATGGGGACTGCAGCCAAGAAATTAAAAGACGCTTGCTCCTGGGAAGGAAAGCTATGGCAAATCTAGACAGCATACTAAAAAGCAGAGACATCACCCTGCCAACAAAAGTATGTTTAGTCAAAACCATTGTTTTCCCAGTTGCAATGTATGGATGTGAAAGTTGTATCCAATGTATGGATAAGAAAGGCTGAGCATCAAAGAATTGAAGCTTTTGAACTATGGTGCTGGAGAAGATTTCTGTGAGTCCCTTGGACAGCAAGGCGATCAAACTGGTCAGTCCTAGAGGAGAGAAACCCTGACTGCTCTTTAGAAGGCCAGATCCTGAAGATGAAACTTAAATATTTTGGCCACCTAATGAGAAGGAAGGACTCACTGGAGAAAAGCCTAATGCTGGGAAAGATTGAGGGCAAAAAAAGAAGGGCACGACAGAGAATGAGGTGGCCGGATGGAGTCACTGAAGCAGTAGGCGTGAGCTTAAATGGACTCCAGTGGATGGTAGAGGACAGGAAGGCCTGGAGGAATGTTGTCCATGGGGTCGCGATGGGTCAGACACGACTTTGCAGCTAACAACAACAACAAAACATTGCTTATCCTACTTATATTTAATGAAATGTGCACTAAGTATTATGATGTTACCTAATTCCTAGAGCAGGGGTAGACAACTATGGCAACTTTATGACATGTGGACTTCATCTCTCAGAATTCCTGAGCCAGCTGGTTCAGAAATTCTGGAAGTTGAAGTCCATGGATCATAAAGTTGCCATAGTTGTCCATTCCTGTCCTAGAGGAAGAAGTAGCACTTGAAAATAAATAACCAAGAGTGTCTTCTCTACCACAACTTGCATGTAGTTTGTGCTCTAGCCTGCTTGAAGGGAAATGAGTCTCCTTTGAGCTTGAAGGTTTGCTTCTCAGTTATCATGTTTTTCTAAGCTTATCAATTTGCAGTCCTTGAAAATAACCCAGATCTTCTACTTTCTTGATAATGCAACAATGTCCTTCTGAATAAACCATAAATCCAGTTTTATATTACTGATGTTTCAAATAAGGTAAGCATGACAGTCAGCATCAAACTGCCTTTAAGATACTTGTCTAATGTTTTCTGATAAATTGACAGGCTTTTTATAAAACTAGATATTTCAAATATTCTGTTTTTTTATTTAATGACGTTACTACTGTTATAATATAATCCAATACTCCCCTTGAAGACTCTTCAAGATGCGGTTCTGGACACAAACCTGAAAACTTGCAGTAAATCATATTTGCTAGAAGCTCCCCAGTCTTTAATTATGACCATCCTTCATTTACTGTATATTTTCTTTTCTGAGTTGGGATATTTGTGATCTTTATTTTTTCTTCTCCAACTCTACTGCACTGAAGTGTTTCAAGCTTGGGATGGTGAATATAGTTCTGATCCAGGTCATTTTAACATGGACTCATTCACAAATTCAACTTCTCATTAATCATCTTACTTTTTAAAAAATGCCCAGAAATCAATATTCTAATGTGTAGATTGCACATCATTTTTCTTCACAAAATACAATGTTCTAAACACAATTGCACACACAATCCATTCTTAATTGTTCAATGCATTTTTATATTAATCTATACTATTCCCAGACAACTTTAAATGTTTAAATAGAATCTGTGTGCACAGAAGAATGTGTGTATATATATATATATTACATATTTAGGTTCAATGTTTTATTATTGACTGTCAAACCCCATTCATCTGGGCAGGATGAAGAAAGCAAGAACTACGGGGATTACAGTAAGCTATCTTTAATATTAATCTGGGGTAAGTACAGAATTTTGAAAACTGAAATAGGAATTTAATTTCTCACCCCCATTTTGGGTGAGTTAAGTAAGACGGAGACTCTTTGAATGAAATGAAATATTTCTTCCCAGGTTCCTCACCATTTGAGCTAAATTGCCATTTATGAGATAAACTGCCAACTGAATTACCTTCTCCTGATTGTTTAAATGGAAGAAAATGGACCTTTTTCTTGGGTTGTTCCCCCCACCCCCCCCAAGTCTCTCAACAATCTTTCACACTGGCATGCTACTTTGAAAAGTACAGCTCAGGTCAGATAGTTTCCAGTTGTGGATTGGAGAAAACAAAACGAAGCAACCATTTATCACTTAAATTTTTAACCAAAAATATATATCCTTTTTTTCTTTCTGCTCCTTAAAATGAAACTTTATTCTAAGAACCTGCTGCACACTACAGCATTCTTAGGAACATATTCCTTACTATTTTCATAAACTCTCAAGCAGCACCGGCCTCTTCATGAGTATCTATTCTCAGTTTTGCAATTAACTTCAGGAGCACTGGCCTGCAGAATTCTTTCGAGTGCAACATCATGTCTGTGCTGAGATTTTTTCCAATTTCCCAAACTAGAACTTCTCTGCCTGAACTGCCTGAATTATTCCAACTGAATGGAGCTTTATCTTGAACTGCCAAAATTATTCAGTAGACCAGAAGAGGTTTTGTTTGTATGTTGGTATATTTTAATAAAGTAACAGAATTATTAGCTTGGTAGGCATATTGTCCATGAGATCATGAATGTCTGTTCAATTTTCTTTCCTCTGATGCTATTTTCACATTTCTTTTCCTATCAAGCTGCACATCTTCACTTATTAGAAGCATCGGAAGGTGTTAGACAATTAGGCTTAGTTCATGCTGCATCTATTCCAGCTTCCTTGAGTAAATTCATGCAGACAAATAGAAATCTGGAATGTGAAAATAGAAATGAAACCAATAGTCATCTTTGCAACTTTTTGCACTTATCTAGTGTGAAAAACAAAGTTGATGTGAATTACTGTTATTTATGATTGCCATATTTGCATAATACTGGAATACTTTTGCAATTATAGTGTAACCATTGTTGCACATATTTATACTGATGGCATGAAAGAAAAAGTACTTCAGAATTTAACTGTGCTAGTTAAGAGTATACCAAAGTTTCTGAAGTGCTATTAAGTCATCTCTGCATATTAACATGTAACAATATTTCTCTCTCTCGATCCCCCATCCCTACTGCATCTAGATACTGTAAATCCTGACTGATGATGAAAGTAAGAATATGAAATAAGATAGATGTGTGCACACATCTAACATTTAGATGAATGATGTTCCATTTTCTTTGATCTGTATTTTTTCTGTTTTTTCTGATTCTTATTCATTCTGTTAGTTCAACAGAATGAAAGCTCCTGTATACAGTGCCATACCAGCACTCCGTGTCTGCTAACATTACTATACTGACAGGTAGGAGATCATCCAGAGCAATTTGAAGATACCGCGGGCTACAGAGGAAATATTGTACTTGCTTGATTTGTGCCTAATGCAATGGAAATAGGTGTTTTTTTTTATCAAGTTAATAAAGTTCATTAATTGATGGTACAGTGGTGTAGAGGTGAAGATGCTTGCCCTACGCTCAGAAGGTTGAGAGTTCAATCCTAGGCAGTGACAGATGTTTCTTTTCCAAGGCACAAAGAGAAAATATCTGCTGCAAACTCTGCATAGGCATCAGGAAGGGCATCTGGCCAGTAAATGCTCAGCTCTATTGCCCCGACTCCATCTTAATAAAAGGAATTACAGGGTCGTAAAAAAAAAATCCTAAAGTTCATTCATTCATTCATTTACTCCATTTGTATAGCTGCCTATCTCAAACTAGTGACTTGGGGGCAGGAGAATGAGCAATGATAAAAACAATTTAAATAATTTAAACTGAATTCAGAAAAGAAATTAAATGCAAATAGCAGCCTAGAGATATTATAATCTATCAATGTCTTAGAGTCTTCAAATTAAATGTAGTTTTGCAGACTTACTTCTTTTTAAGTACATATTATTGACTTTAGTATGTCATGGACATTTCATTTTGGGAAATAATGCCACGAATTAAAGAAACCTAAGGTCTGATTAAAAGTTTCCAAGAATTATATGAAAGTTAATTTAGGAACATTGGAAGAGGAAATGCAACCCTTTCAATGATTGGGTACCCTGTAATTGAGGATAGTTATCAACTTGATCAAAGTCATAATAATTTCCTTATAATAATGAGGGTCAAGAGTGCCAGGAATTTCCAATCACTTTCAAGTGAATAAAATATAAGTACAAGAGTAAAAAGGGCATATAATTAATCCTCAGGGCTTTTCCTTCCTAGAGATTGAGGCTTCTATTTTCACATCAAAAAATAAACAAAGCAGGGCATCTTGAATTAAGACAGGCTCTGAGTTGACCTCATCAGCAATACTGTGGATTTGCACATCAGTCTTTTTTGTTCAAGTATGAAAACCAAACATTGCAATAAATATTTTAAATAAATAAATGTTGTGCTGCCAAGTTGAACAAGTTGATTCTTAGTAATTCTAGAGATAAATGTATTTGACCTGCCTTTAAGTAATAATTTAGAGAAATTAGGATTTAGGTTGAATTTATTTACTCATTATGTCTATATAGTAACTGTATATTGTCTATATGGGGAGGGGAAGGAGCCTGAGCTGTCAGCCCACCCACCCACATTTACATTGTCTATATATTGAACAGTGGATCTGTAGTACTCGCTTTATAGGGCTACCTGTCAAATTTGTACATGAAATAAAATTGGCAGGTTTGCATGTTCCCAGCATGGCCGGTTGGGGATTTCTGGGAGTTGAAGACCAGATATGTTAAAATTATCAAGATTGGGAAACACTGCTTCAATTATTAAAATAAATGCTTAATTCTGCATTGCATAGTCAACCATTCTTAGGAATACTTTACACATAAGGAAATGTGTTACACATCACTTTCCAATTACTTTTCACCGATCTTGCAGTAAAGCCACCAGCACAGGAGGCTATCTACAGTAGATAGTAGTTGGTGCTGTAACTAGTAATAACTCTTTCTCAAAATCTCTTTAAAAACGTGAAAAGGTCATTGTTTCTCAGAGCTTCCTATATAGGGAATGAACATTTAGTACCTTCCTTGAAGTTATTATTTTAGCTGTCATACCTTTCCAACAGCTAGTTACATGGTTTAGTGGAAAATCCTCAAAGGCTGCAACTGGAGGCTTAGTTTTTCCTAAATTTTATTACTGAGCTTGGAAGGAATCTGATAGAAACCTTCATTTTATGGGATGAGTAGGTCAGATGAATAGGTGAGTTCCAGTGGTGGGCTGCCACCGGTTCAGATCGGTTCAGGCGAACCGGTAGTTGCAACCTGCGGGTGGGGTGGGGGTGGGGGTGGGTGGGGGTGCGGGGGTGGGGGTGGGGGTGGGTGGGGGTGGGGGTGGGGGTGGGTGGGGGTGGGGGCCCACCCGCCGCCTCCCCCGGCACTATGCTGTCCTATTTAGCCACGTTTTTTAAGCCCCATGTGTGCATGCTCACATTTTTAATGCTGGGCAAACTGGTTGCTAATTCATGTGCCACCAACCTCTGGTGAGCTCTGATGATTTTACTAGTTGCATGAAGAAACCAGTAGTAAACAGTATTACACAGGCAGAAGTATAACTTTAAACAACAGTACTTATTGGACTCAGTGGAAATGAATCCCTCTGTTTGTCCTAAGAGGTTTGCTCAGAGATAGCAAGCTCTCCCCCCCCCCAGTGCTGCACAATCTCCTTAAAGGAGAAGTCCCTTTGAAAAGCACCGTGCATATTTCAACTCTCTCCTTTACTTGCAAAATGACTGTGGATTTTGCATAACTTTGATGTCTTCCTTTCATTCTACTTCTGGCATTTTGATTGTTTTGAAAGGGCTGGACCAATTCCATCCCATCAGGATGCTGCTTCCCTTCTTCTGGCTTTGCAAGCCATGACCATCTCCCTGGCAAATCCACCGGGTGAGCTTCTCGTTAATAAAACTTGCCAGCCTTTTTATTTCCTCTCAACTATATATGCCAGCCAATCTGAATCCCTTGGATGCCAGCCCACTCCTTTTGTGTCAGCAGAGACTGGAATGCCAGCTGGGCCACAGGTTGAATGGCGAAAAGCCTTGGGCTTTCCTCCTGTTACCTTTTATGTGCAGGTATTCGTTCTGTCTCTCGTGCTTTATAGCTTTGACTCTTATTCCCTTTACCTCCTTAGGCTACTTCTTACTACGATCGTTTTCTTTTCTTACTCCTCTTTTTCCTAGCCGTTGCCTTCAGGCAAGACATTTTCTACTTCCCTCCTTTCTCTTCCCTGTGTAAGTGCCTCTTTTCCTGTCTGACACTAGCAGGTACACTAGCAGGTTTTTATGTCTCAAAAAAATCATCTAAATTTCATTTTCTCTCTCTCTCTCTCTCCCTCCCTCCCTCTCCCCCTCTCTCCTTCTCTGCCTCTTCAAAGATCCTACTTCCTCTGCTTCTAACTTCTCCCCAGACCACATTCCTAGCAATCAACATCCTTTCTTCTCTTCACAAATTTCTGCCATATCACACTAATTTCCCACCTCCATTTGGAGGGTTACTGTCTGCCAATAGCCAGATCAGGAAATTGCCTCTGTAAGAAGGTCAAGGCTGTTAGTCTCTCTAATCCCCATACCTCTTACCGTAAACTATCTACTGTGGACCTTTCATGTTTCTTAAGAGGTCCCTAAGGAGGTGTGCATAAGCTCACCAGCGTGCCTACCATCCCTGTCCTACTGTCCCCATTTATATGTAATCGTTCTATGTGTTTATGGCTATGTTTTGCCTATTTATATCCTTTTATTTGTGCCTATTTTTTTTCATGTGTCCATGTCTATGTCTATCCTGTTACTTGTTTCCTTGTACTTGTTGACAAATAAATAAATAAATAAAATAAAGGTACTTTTATTTAGACTGCCCATAATAGCAGAAAGAACAATTTGGCATAGTTATTAAGGCACCTGTCTAGAAACTAGTTTCTAGACTAGAAACCTGTCTAGAATTCATTAGGCACAAAACCAACTGGGTGATCTTGGCCCAGCAACTCTCTCTTAGCCCAAGGAAGGAGGTAACAGAAGAAAATAGTAATAATAATAATAATAATAATAATAATAATAATAATAATAATAATAAATGAAGTTGCAAATTGAAGTTGAGCGACTGTGGAAAAAGAAATTGTGTGTTGTCCCAGTTGTAATTGGAGCCCTTGGAGCAATACCCAAAAGGCTACCCCGCTATTTAGAAATTCTAAATTTACCAGACTTGAACATTTTGACTCTACAAAAAACCACCTTACTCGGAACAGCTTACATCCTCCGACGATACCTTAACAGTCCCTAGTCCTTGGGTAGGACTTGAGCTGCTGAGCTATTAACCAGCCTCAAAGGCTGTGAATCTCATTAAAGATTAACCAATACTACTACTACTACTAGTAACAACAGAATCTTACAAATCTGATATGCTGTCCATCTTCCTCCTTCTTACAGTTAATGAATTAGGGAGGTATCTTTCTGAACAATTTCCAAATGTTATAATTCTTGACTTAAAAATCCTTCACTCCTTTTGCCTGGTTAACAGTTCCTGCATATTCCTGTCAAGGTCATCTTCCTTACTCTGTACACACACAAACACACACACACATTTTCTCCTTCAATGATAGTGTACTTCATTTTTCAAATAACAGGCTGTAGTCCAATAAATAAAACATATTTATTATGTAATCTACTGTAACCTTTTCTAATTCAGCAAAGGCAAAGAGCTTTTTGCTAATAATATATGGGGATTTTTTCCTGTATTTCCTGTATTTTCCATCTTACTCTCTTTGTCTTAATTAAGTATATATCAAAAGCATTACATAGCCAGGTGCTGAGAAACAGCCACATTTTGAACATGGATGATGTGTAGAAATGGTAATTTAAAATGATTTCACAGAGATCTCATAATTAAGTTCTCTACTGAATGACAGCCATGAATTCTTTTCAGAGAAATTGATGTTGGGGGGTCATTATCAGATTGAGTCTGCTTTGATTATCTAAAGGTGTGGGAGTATATCCATATTTTATGTGTTTCGAACTGCATCTACAAAAGGATAAATGAATATTTTAAGGTATTTATTTAATTATATTAAATATTAATTATTTAAATTTGGTTAATTATTTAATTAATATTAATTATTTAAAGAGGAATTTTTATTAAGCAGATTTCAAGCCACTTTGCTGGTAGAAGGAAGAGGAGGAAACACAACATTGGGAGGCCTACAACCTTCTGTTTTCCTACCTTAGAGCAATTGTAGAGCAAGTGCTAGTAAACCCAGGGTGTTTATGGCCAAGGAGCTGTACAGTGAAACAGTTACACCTGAGAAGTGTAATCATGATAGATTATCAGAAATAGGCCATAATAGGTGAGAAGCTATAGCAAATCCATTTAATTTTGCCCGTTTCAGAAGAAGATCTATCACTTATTTGGAATATTGTAACATACTCTGTTTGGAGCTGAAAACCATTTGAAAATTACAGATAATCCAGAATGTGGCAGCATTGGTAGTTAAGAGTACATCTTGGGCAGTGGTGAAATCCTCTTCAGTTTGCCACTGGTTTGCTGCCCTCGCATGCATGGTACGTGCCAAATGCATGCTGCGCACGCACATGCGCATTGCACGCCAAATGCACGCTGTGCACACATGCATCTGCAGTGCACACCAAAGGCACACTGCACATGTGCATGTGCAGTGCACGCCAAATGCATGCTTCGTGTGGAAAGAGGACGCTTTCTAAAGTAAGTAGAACAGCGAGTGGGGGAGAACAGCTGTGCCGCATTATTTAGATTCGCTAGAAAGGAGGATTTCCTGCTTTCTAGGGAATATAAATTGTGCGGCACAGCTGATTGTTGGAAATACCGGTTTGGACCAACTGGTAGCTTTTTTAAAAACTACTGGTTCACTGAACCTGTAGCTTTTATCACTACCAGTTCGTCCAAACTGGTAGGATTTTACCAGTGATCTCGAGGTATGACCATGTAACACCACCAGTATACAAGCTGCACTGGGTACCAATGTGTTTCTGAGTGCAATTCAAGGAATCAATGGTCAGCATGACACAGGGCCAGAATATTTTGTAGGACTGTCTGTCTCCAACTACCTTTGCCAACTATCATTCAAGATCAGATAGGCATTGGGTTCCATCAGAGAAACATTGTCACCTTTGGGATTTAAGAGGTGTACCTTCTCTATAGTTACTGTATGCCTACCTTACGAAACAACATTCTCCCTATTCAGGATTGAGATGGCCCCAACACTCTTTAACAAGGCATGTTATTTGAGCTCCCTTTGGGGATGTGATTTCCCTCAGAGTGGTGTGTTTTGTGTATTTTTCTTTTACTGTAATGTCTTTAATTCATGTTAACTACCTCAGTTGCTTAGTGAGTGGGCTTCCATATACATTGAGTAAATAAATAAAAACAAATAAAAAGATGTTGGTCTATTACAGGGTTACCAGGTTTATGTTACAGGCTGATTAATAGCAGAGCAGCCGTGGACTATGCTATTATTCATTTAAAATGTATACTTCACCAAGTGTAGCAATTTAAAAGAGAAATTACACACTTCAGTGAAAAATAAGGCTAACAATAACTCCCAGATAGCTACCTATCTCCAGATATTAGTATAGGGAATACAAATGAGTATCATGAAAAGAAAATAAATGTTTGGTTTAAAAGTGGGCGCTAGAGTGCATGAACCTTCAAAATCACATTTTGCCCTTTGAATCTGAATATTTGCACAGACCTAATTTGTTCCTCTCATAATAATTGAGATTTAACCAACACTCTAAATTAAGAGCAATAGAACTGTAACTACTGGTAGTCCTTCATTTACGACCATTCATTGGGTGACTATTTAAAGTTACAATAGCACTGTAAAAAGTGATTTTCACGCTTATGATCACTGCAGCATTGTAACGATAAAAATTCAGACGCTTGGTAACTGAATCATATTTATGACTGTTGCAGTGTCTTAAGGTCCCTTCTGACAAGCAAAGTCAGTGGGGAATCCAGATTCATTTAACAATCATGTTACTAACCTAGCAACTGCAGCAGTGGTGAAATCCAATTTTTTTTACTACTGGTTCTGTGGGTGTGGCTTGGTGGGCGTTGTGTGGCTTGGTGGGCATGACAGGGGAAGGATACTGCAAAATCCCCATTTCCTCCCCACTCCTGGGGGAAGGATATTGCAAAATCTCCATTTCCACCCCACTCTGGGGCCAGCCAGAAGTGGTATATTTGCCAGTTCTCTGAACTGCTCAAAATTTCCATTACCTGTTCTCCAGAACCTGTCAGAACCTGCTGGATTTCACCCCTGAACTGCAGTGATTCACTTAACAATTGTGGCAAGAAAGGTCGTAAAATGGGGCAAAACTCACTTAACAAATGTCTCACTTAGCAACAGAAACATTGGGCTCGGTTATTGTCATAAGTCAAGGACTACCCATAATGAATCACTTGATAATAAATGTGGGATGACTGGAATTCATTTCATTTTGTTTTACTTAACAACTTTCTGGGATAGTTATCAAGGAGGAGTGGTAGCAGTGGTAGCAGTGATGGGGCCATAAAATGTTTCATTATTTTGAATTCTGCCGAAAAAGCAAAAAATGAGATTTCTGCTACATGGGATGCCATTCAAGATCTCCTACTAAGCTTTTGCTTTTCAAATTTGGCATCTAGCATGTTTGTATTTTCTACCCTTTCTTTTCCCTATGCCTTTATATAATGCAATCAGAAAAGGCATTCAATCAATCCCATCTCTGTGGAGATCGGATTCTCCTACCTGTTGTGAATGATTATAAACATGTGTGAGAAGGGGGGGCACGGAGGAAAATGGCCTGATCTATTTCTCACTGTGACATAGGAATGGTTTTC
This sequence comes from Ptyas mucosa, assembly GCA_012654045.1. Lineage (NCBI taxonomy): Eukaryota > Metazoa > Chordata > Lepidosauria > Squamata > Colubridae > Ptyas > Ptyas mucosa. The sequence goes on along the minus strand of WNWU01000109.1, from coordinate 1,736,050 downwards.
ATGCCAGGTGTGCTATCTGCTGTCATCATGCGAAAACAAGATCCTAAAAAAAAAAAGGAATGCCTATTTCCTTTACCGATTTGCATATTTAGCTACTTTAACATTTGCATTCAGAGCTACTGAAGTACAGCAGCATAATTACTGTGCATTTGACTGAACAGCTTTCATGAACACCCGGCTGCTCATAGAAAGGATATGGAAGTCAGGCTGAAAAGTGGCAGAAATAATACAAACGCATAGTCAGCCACTTCTTACTTAGCAGTTTGTGTGCCTGTACATGTCTGTGTGTCTGCACAACCACACACACACACACACACACACACACACACACACACACACACACTTACATTGATGGTTGATAATATTTCCTTTTATGCGAATGTAAAACACAGCTCTGCTTACTTTAAAACATAAGGTCAGTCCAAATGGGTTTTTAAATCATTGTAACTGCAACATTGCTATTAGCAGAAGCATAGAATGCATGTTTTCCAAAGACATGAAGAAAACATCTGCTAAAATGAAGAGAAAGAAAATCAGGGATGAGAACGTCAAGTTTGTTTTTCTTTTTCTTTCATCATAAAGAAAGTAGTGGAAGGAGAGGGAGAAGTGATGTCTTAGGAGATGATGTGGAAGTATCCGCTTGGAAAACAAAGGCAAAAGAAGCAGCATCTGGTCCCCAAAGGATGATGTGTAGAAAGAGCAGAAGAATAACACTTCAGTGAGCAGCCTTTACCTCCAAGAGCTAAATTTTTCATTTGGAAGAAATACATTTCACTGAGAATGGTTTTCTTCACAGGAGATGGGAAGGGAAGGCTGAGTTGTTAGGCCTGTTTAATTAAAATGAATCAGGCTGGCTGACTAGGAATTCTAGTTTTAAGATTGAATTGATATCTCAATGAATGGGGAGCTTGCAACTCTTTAGCATTGGTTTATCTGGTAATGGGATTGGGCTTTCTCTACTTAATTTGTCCGACTCATTGGCTTAAATCTTCCCAAAGATTTAGGAACATTAAAGCAAGTCCCTTCACTTTGTTGCTCAGTGTTGACCCTGGTTGATTTCTCATACACTTCTTTTCAAGGTGGCATTATTTATTTATTGATTGATTGATTATATTTATATCCCACCTTTATTATTTGTACAAATAACTCAAGGCAGTGGGCATACAGTATACAATGCACCTTTCTCCTCCTATTTTCCCCACAACAATCTTTTGAGGTGAGTTGGGCTGAGAGAGAGTGACTGGCCCAAAGTCACCCAATTTGGTGCCTTAATCACTAGACAAAACTGTCTCAATTATTTCCTGAAGATCAATGATGATGCATCTTTGGCTGGGAATAATTTAGGAGTACTTCTTTTAAAAAATAATTTAAATATGTATGTATGTGTGTATATATATATATTAGGTCATACATACATCTAAACTATGCCTACATACCTCTTTTGTACTAGTTATCATTTTTTGCATTCAAGCTACATTCCATTCACATTCTGTCATCTTTCATTCATTCTTAACTTTATTCTTCTTTTACCACACATGTTCTCGCTGCATTCATCTTATATATATTTCCTGAAGTGCAAAGAAGCATGCTGTCATATGAAACTACTTTTTCCCCTTTTGATTAATAGTCAGTCCCACATACAAACAACATGTACTATCCACTATCTCACGGTTGCTATTTGCAAGTCATAATGCATCTTCAACCAACAACTTCCAACATCACTAGAAGCATTTTTTGTGCATTTATCCATAACTCAACAAACAACTAAGGGGACATTGCAGATCTTTGTCTTACTTCCTGCTCAGTGCTGAACCATTCACTAAGGATGCCATTTATTCCCATGCCTGGTTTACTTCCACCATACATTATTGTTCTTAACTGCATTCAGCAACTAATCTTCAATTCCGTATTTATGCAAACAATACCATTATTGAAGTCTACTTATTTTGTTGCACACTTTCTCTGAATTGGGTCATACAATTCGCTTTCTCATATTTATACATTTTCAATAACCTGTAAAGAGGAAAAACCTTGTCTTACTGTCCCTGCCTAATAAAAAAATCAAACTGTAATTGCTATTTTTGCAGTCAATTGCCATAGATTTTTAATCACAATTTTTGGCTTTTTGTAAAGAGTATGGAAAATGACCCTGACTGAAATATGCAAAAGCTGTTATCTAAGAAAGACGGATGGTAACACTTTCAGGTCTTGAGAAACAAGATAATTTTTGTAAGCAACTCAGGCAGACATCTCTCTGATTCACTGGAGTATAAGAGGCAGGGAGTGGTAGGGTGTATAAAGCAATCAGACTTACAAGATTTTGTTATTGTAGCCAATTTCAATAAAAATGATTCTAATCCTTCTTGCGGAGTTGATTTTCTGGTCTGGTCTACTTAATGGGGATGACACCTTCTCAGGGGCTCTTAACAAACTAATTCCACTGCAGCTTTTGCATTCAGTCTTGTTACATTAGTCTTTGTATCTGGACAACAGCAACACTAATCATCACACGTAAATATAGTTGTTGTTTGATGGTGTTAAAGGCATTATTGCAGAATGTAAGCTGTTCTAAGTAAAACTGCCTTTTAGAATTGACTGATGGTGATTTTGTCAATGTCCATGGTGTTCAAGTGGTACTCCAGTTGTTCTGTGATATTATTATTTATTGTATGCATAACAATGCAAAATTACAGCTGCCACTTTTTAGCTGGTGATAGCCTTCACGTGGATCAAATTCTTCCCAAGAACCTAAGATGTCATAATGTATTAGTTTGCTATATGTGTGCTATGTGCTGCATAGCGCTAGTTTGCTATGTGGATCCAAGCAGTGTGGCCTTTGGCAACTGACAGATGAAAATTTTGTCAATGCACAGATTGTCTAAGTCTGCCATCCACAATTTTTTGGTATAGCACCCAGTGTGCCAATAACCAGTGGTAGCACGATGACTGGTTTATGCCATAATCTGTCAACATTAATTTTCAGATCTTGATACTTTATGACCTTCTCCAATTCTTTGTCTTCTATTTTACTGTCTTCTAGTATTGCCACATCAAATATTCATACCTTTAATTTTTTTATTTACAGTCTCTTTTGTTCAGGAGCTCTTTTTGTAGTGTTCCCCGCTCCTATTTTTCCCCACAATAATCCTGTTTTTAGTGGGCTAAGAGAGAGTAGCTGCCCCTAAGTCACCCAATGAGCTTCTGTGGTATATGGTGCTTTCCAATCCCAGCTGACATCTTAGATTCTTTCAATCCAATGGTGGGATTCAGGTAATTTAACAACCAGTTCTCTGCCCTAATGATTTCTTCCAACAACCAGTGTGCCAAACTGCTCAGAAAGTTAATAACCGGTTCTCCCGAACTGGTGTGAACTGGCTGAATCCCACCACTGTTTCAATCTTACCCATAAATAATAAAGTCAATCATACTTTTTAATCTATTCATTTTCCAAGCATGTATATCAAAAGTATTTAAGTCATATATTCAAAATAAACAACAAAACAGAACAGTCATTTGCATTGTTCATTCTTGGAACTTGGAATAGCCTAACCACTGTTTCTGTACTATCTCATCTCATTCCTCACATTCATTATTGTTATCTAATAGAATAATTTTTCCTTGGGTTATATTGTTTCAGATGGTTCAATAATTTTCCCTCAATCTCACATTTTTCACTGCAGTATAACATAAAATTATTACCAGCCTATGGGTTCCTACGTTCATACTGTTTACACTCATACTTAATGATATTACTTTGTACTTCCTGACATTTTTGCTCTATAATTCATGATTAAATCTTCATGTTTATTTCCCAGCAAGAATTTATCAATTCCATTTTACAAGATCAAACCATCTTCTTTCAGATCTATTATAACCTCCTTTCTTTTAGTATCATAAACATAGCTATTTTTCTTCCAGTCACTTCATTTGTTAACTTAAGCTGAATACCTTAGCCCTTTTATATTCCAAGTCGCAATCTTCCAAGTCACAATAAAATATTTTTATTTATCAAGTGACTCATACCCCATGGTCAGTACTAAGACAACCAATTTGGTATGTTGGTTAATCCTCAGGCTAAAAATCAGGAGACCATGAATTCTACTCTTGCCTTAGGCACAAAGCCATTAGGGTGACCATTTGAGCCAGTCACTTTCTCTCAGTTGCAGGAAGGAGGCATTGGGAAACCACTTCCAAAAGGTTTTGTCAGGAAAACTTTAGGGACCTGCCCAGGCAGTTGCCAGGAGTCAACATTGACACTGAGGGAGGAAAAAAAAAACCAAGAAAAAGAACAAAAGGGGAAAAAAAAGAGCACCGCTAGGTGAGTTCATAGATGGTCCCTCTGTTTCCATCATGGCTTTGGTCAATCAAGATTTTCACATATGACTTAACAGTTTTTAATAAGACAGGTAAAGTATGGAGTAGTTTAACAGCCTTAGACATGTTGACGTCACATGAAATGTTCTCCCCTTATCATAATGACAGCACTCATCAGTCAAATTACTTTGATATGTTCACACTATTCTATACAAACTAGGATTTTGAATCCAAAAACTATCTTGTAAGCCAAAATCCTTTTGCCAGCTTATTATCAACTCAGAAGTACTTGCAGTGTACTGACACATATTCAAGATATGGTCTTACATTTAAATATTGATGTATGAACATTTTTACAGAATAGTATAATAGTTGAATTTGTGTCACATTGACATGGATTGGATTTAGGTTGATCTGTTTAACACAGTTAAATATAGAGGAACCAGTACAATAAATTTGAATTAAATACCAGTGAAAGAAAGTCTAATGTTGTATTAATATGACTTCCATCTATGTTTTTTAAACTCTGAATATGATCACTGTAATGAATTATATGTTGATGGGAAGTAATGAGGAATAAGTTTGACTGGCATGAGAAAGACAAGCAGGCATGGCAGGTTATAGAGAAACCTTGAATTGAGATTTGAATAAAAATGAATGCCAGATTCTCTCTGGAAAATATTTAATTTACTTTTCATAGGTCTAAAGGGGGATGATTCTTGTGCATAAGAAAAAATACAATTATCTTGATATGAAAAATCAGAGCCTGTTGTCAGTCCTAACTATTCAAGTCAGATACACTGAATTATGGCCATCAAAGTTCAGGCAGTGACCTCACACTTGTAACCTGAGATTATCATCCTCTGTTTGATCACACAGCAACCCTTCTCAAGTTCATAAGCAACCAAGACACCAGCTGACATCATAAAGGCTTATTTCTGGATTTGTTGCTACAGGCAACAAGTTAAACAAATCGAATCTCTGTTATTTGAAAGAGAGAAAATTGTATGGATGCTTTCTTTTTAACCATTGAATCTTAACTTCTTTAAGAGCTGTTTGGATTCTTAAACCATTTCATGCTTCATTATGACCTTTGTAAGAGCAGAATTTGTTTTTTTTTAAAAAAAAACAAATAAAGGGGTAGTTCTGGAACATCTTTACCAACCAACTTCTCTTTTCTACATGTCTTTTTAAACTAGAAAACATTGGCACTTTGGCAAAGTTCAGCATACAGCAATTGTTACGGGTCAGCTGAAAACAACAGGATCTGAGCAATTTTGTAGGCTGTACCACTGAGTATAAGATTACTGAGTGCCACATTACTGTTATTTCCATCAGGTTAGACAAGCAGCTCTTAGCATGCATACCACTTTCCTCCTGGAGAGACAAATTACTCAGCAAAAATGCTAACCTTAAATGGAAGCTATTCAGATCAAAAGGCCACTTAGGTTAGACATCAAACTTTCCAAGTTGCTTTTACTGGATTGTCACTTTGGCCCTAGTTCAAGCATTTCTAAATGTAGCAACAGTTATGAACCTGTTTGGTGTCATTGTTACCAAACAAAAGATATGGAAAAGCAGGGGGATGCCAGAGTACCGACTTCCTTTTCCATACTACAGAGGTGTAAAGAGGAGTGCTCTCTATCTCAATTGGATTGCTGGGATATTCTAGTTCAAGACAATGTCTCAAAGCAAAGTAGTGCATTGATTGATTTACTCATTCATTCATTCATTCATTCGTTCATTCGTTCGTTCATTCCAAAATAAAGTAAATCAGTATTTTTCAAGTTTGACAAGTTTAAGATGTGTGGATTTAAAAATCCAGTATTCCCCAGCCAGCATATCAATCAAGCCCGCATATAACTGACAGTTAACGTTGCAGCATAACATAACATGTATTCAAGAAAGATGCTGCAGAAAACCGGTATTTTCGCTGTCTTCCTTAATATTAGTGAAGGAACTGTTTTGACTTTAGGAGGCAAGCTTTTCCAAAGGGAGGGGTTTAAACCACTGAAGGCTCATTTCCATGGACACTCCTCATTATTCTTTAGGGTGGAGACCTACAACATGGCCTTTCTGCTTGTTCACATTGGGTGACAGATTTTGCTTGGAGCACACCATAGTGTGAAAGAAGTCCAAAACTAAAACCATACAAGTTTTCGCAGTTAATCACTTGCCTTAGAACCAAACAACTAGCCACTATAGTCCTGGGATTATACAGAATGTATATGTCCATATGTCTGTCTAGTATCTCCCTCCCTCTCTCTTTCTCTCTCTCTCTCTCTCTCTCTCTCTCTCTCTCTCTCTCTCTCTCTGAAATACAATCATAAAATTCATATTAATGCAAAAGGCAGCAATGTAATCATGACCCAATTTCAGTGAATTTATTCCATGTTGGATTTTTTCAAAGGTCTTTCTTGCTATATTAATGTTACAGCCAAACAAATCCCCCAACTTTTAAATACTACTGAACCTATGAAAGATGTATTTTAGCTTCCCCGTATTTCTTGATTAAAAAAATAATAGTTGCAGCCAAGAACAAGTACTGAATCAATTTCTCATGTTGCATCCATTTATATGCCTCGGGTAATACAGACAATAAACCTATATATAGCATGTTTCTTTGTGGAAAAATAGTTGAATGATTTTTTCCCCCAATGGCCATTTTTCCCAGGAGCCATACGGATTCCCTGAAAAGCTTGCTGCTGGTTAGTGAGTGAGTGATTGATTTGATTTTCTCTGCATATATGGCCTCTCCACTTCAAAGTTCATGAGGGATGTAAGAATAGAAGCCAAGCAGAAATGAAAACCAAATAACTCCCAAGTTAAATGTTTGACATTTATTTATTTAATCATGAGGGTGAGGGTGAGGGTAAGGCTTCTCTATAAAGTGCATGTTATTTCTTGTGGTAATTTCCACTGATTTGGGGGTGAAAAAAATAGGTTACTTTATTAATTCTTAAAAGTCCCTTGGTGTGACAAATTTCTCACCTCAGGGATGCTCTAGTGACTATAAAAATGAAAACTTTTGCTTCCAAGTCACTGGAATTAATCATATCATTTATTTCAAGATATTAACAAAAATGTTTAAAAATCTCTCTATAGGTGCCTTTGTGAAAAAAATGGTATTTAGAATAGAATAGAATAATGAGTTGGAAGGGACTTTGGAGGTCTTCTAGTCCAATCCCCTGCTCAGACAGAAAACCCTATACCATTTCAGACAAATAGTTGTCCAATCTCTTTTCACAATATAGTTTGTCAAATATATGTATGCGTGGGTGTATTACAGATGCAAATGTAGAGATATACACTGATATAGAAATATTTGGAGAATATGAATGAATTCAGTGCTGGCATAAATAATCTGCAAATCTCAAATTAAGACAGATCACACAAATTGGCATCCAGTGCAGAATATACCAATGTAATGCACTGCCCTTGTTACTGTTTTGCATAAACTTAACTCCCATCAGCCAGATAATCTCAAGGACTGAATTTGGATTCAAGTTCAAGAGTGGAACTATCATCAACCATCCCTTTTATGTACTGTAGATGACATTAAATTGTATGCTAAGAGTGAACAACACATTGATCTGTTGATCCACCTAACACAGATCAACCATGAGATATTGGGATGTTATTCAGACTGGAGAAGTGTAGCCAGATGGTAGACAAGAGAGGAAAGACTGATGATCAAGACTGATGATATGGAACTATCAGTGGGTCACATAGCAGCTATAAAGACCATCTACAAGTACCTTGGTATTCCAAAGTCAATGGGAACCATAAGGAGGAGACAAGGAAGAAAACAACATCCAAGTACTATCAAAGAGTAAGATAAACCATCTGAAAAACCAGTTCAGTGGAAAAAACATGGCAAAACAAGGTCTTGCATGGATGTACCTTTGGAAGATCGCTGAGGTGGCTGACATTGGGAAATCCTACCAGTGGCTGGGAAGGACTGGACTATAAATCAGCATTGAGGCACTGATCATAGCAACACATGAACAGCACTCATGTGTCAGCAGATCCATACAGGTGCAAACTATGCAGAAAGAGTCAAAGACAGTCCAATACATAGTGGCAGGGTGTAAGATACAGGCAGGAATTACATACATTGAATGCCACAACAAAATAGCAGGAATCATTGTGTACAGAAGCATCTGCAGAGTGTAAAGGTTAGGCACTTTCAAATTCAGAAGGGAAATGCCACAGAAGATAATGGATTAATTAACAAGGTTAAGATTCTGTGGGGCTTTCAGCTTCAGATGAATAGGCAGGAACTGTCCAATTAGGATCCAAGATCTTGACAAGATTGAACAATGGGCCGTATCCAACAAAAAGAATTTTAATTTGGAGAAAAGCAAAGCTTTACATTTAGGCAGGAAAAATCAAAGGTATAAGTACAGATAAGGTGAGACCTGGCTCAAAAACAGTAAATGTGAGAGGAACCTTGGAGTCCTAGTGGATGATCATTTGAATATGAGCCGGCCAGTGGTAGGTTTCAAATTTTTTTACTACTGGTTCTGTGGGTGGGCTTGGTGGGCATGGCAGGGGAAGGATACTGTAAAATCTCCATTCCTTCCCCAATCCAGGGGAAGGTTACTGCAAAATCCCCATTTCCTCCCAATCAGCTGGGACTCAGGAGGCAGAGAATAGATGGGGGCAGAGCTAGTCAGAGGTGGTATTTACCGGTTCTCCAAACTATTCAAAATTTCCACTACCGGTTCTCCAGAACTGGTCAGAACCTGCTGAAACCCACCTCTGGAGCCAGCAACGTGCAGTAGCAGCCATAAAAGCTAATACAATCCTGGGTTGTATAAACAGAGGCATAGAATCAAGATCACATGATCTTGTCTGGTCGATGACCGTAATAAAGTTGTATTCTATTCTTCTATTCTAAGATCACATGAAGTATTAGTGCCGCTTTACAAAATCCTAGTAAGACCACACCTGGAATACTGCAACCAACTTTGGTCATCATAGTACAAAAAAGATGTTGAGACTTTGGAAAAAGTTCAGAGAAGAGCAACTAAGATGATCAAAGACCTGCAGACTAAACCATGTGAAGAATGGCTGCAGGTTTTGGGTTTGGCTAGTTTAAAGAAAAGAAGAATTACAGGTGACATAATAGCAGTATTCCAGCATTTGAAGGGCTGCCACAAAGTAGAGGGAGTCAAATTGTTCTCCAAAGTACCCCAGGGCAGGACAAGAAACAATGGTTGGAAACTAATCAAAGAAAGAAGCAACCTGGAATTAAGGAGAAATCTAGTGACCCCTAGGTGGAGAGTGGTTTCAATAGATCTTAGGAACAACATCAGAGCTATCTCTCCAGAAGAGTGCAGTACTAGGAACAGTTAAGATATTGCACAGAACTCTCAAACTCCCAGGCCTCTGGTAGAAGACCTGAGATAGAGAAAGGCACAGACTACCCATGAGGTGAGAAGGGATTTTTTTTCCTAAATGATTTTTCTGTGGACCCAACTTAATGCTTGCATGAAAAATTATATTCTGCAGGTTTCAAATAAAGAACATATAGAATATTGTAATCTGTTTTCCAGATAGGATAGGATAGGATAGGATAGGATAGGATAGGATAGGATAGGATAGGATAGGATAGAAGCTGGAAGGAACTTTGGAGATCTTCTAGTCCAACCCCCTGCTCAAGCAGAAGAGCCTGTACCATTTCAGATAAGTGACTGTCACTTATATTTCTGTGGGACAAATTATGCTCAGATGTAACATTTAAATGTTCTAATTTATTGCTTGGTATTGTGGGAAAACATGCCAGACATCCTTCGATGAATTGTCCAAATTACTCAATACCACAGAAGCTTCCAACACAAATATTCAATATATTATAGGTGAGATGACTTGCAATTAAATGCCAGTGACTGCCAATTTATAGAGGTCTCTACCTGCTGCTCAAAAAAAGATTGGCATATGTGCCTAATTGTTTCCAAAGTCCCAATAATTGGATTCCCACCTCTGCATTTTTCAAGTCACAATCTATTATATGTTAACATTTTAATTTGTGCATTTCGTTCATGCTTGCGTGTTTGCAAGAACTGGTGAATTACTGGGAAGCAGGGAAGTATGCAATCAGGCCTTCGAACTTTCAAAGGAGATTAGAAACATCCACGGAGGAGAAGGCAAAGGCAGAAGGGCTACTTCTCATTATAAAAGACAGCATGTCTCTCAATACTAATTGGAGGGAAAGGTCTGAATGGGCCTCTGACTTGATACTGCAACACTTTTAAAAAGTTCCTTTAAGGTTCAGTTTTGTTTTTACAATGCTTTCTTCTACTCATCACCATCCAATAACTTCATTACATTCATGACTGGGACATGTGACCTAGCCACCTTTCCAAATTGCTTTTTCTATAGAGGCTTCCATGCAACAAGTTTACTTGCCTGAAGGATTGTTTCCATTATGTTCTCACAACCTGCTGTGTTCTGCAAAAAGACTTACAGGGATAGGAGGATCATCTTTGTTTCATTTAATGGACTATCATGATGGAATGGCTTGTGGTCTGGAGAGGGCAACCAGTGGGAACAGTCATCCATTCCCCTGACTTTAAGACTGTTATCTTATTTAGATGAACTTCAATCCAGAGGCAATGGCAACCCTCAATCTCTTCTTTGACATTTGATTACAAACCCATAGAATTTCAATAATTAGAGTTACAATAAAATGTGTGATAGATAAGAGGAATTTATCAGAACATTTGTTGGGAGAAAGGTTGTCTCAATCATGCTGAAAAAGGAAAAGACAGATCTGCATTTATGCCTAATAAGGAAGATTCCCGTCTATAATTATTTCATCTGGAATCAGCTGCCCCCAGAGATAAGGAGAATCCAAGACCTCGGTGCCTTCCGCCATGCCCTCAAGACCTTTCTTTTCCAGCAAGCCGGGCTGGCTTAACACTTTTAAAAATGTTTTTAATTGGTTTCTCATTGTTTCTAATCACGGGGCCAAACACATATATATCTTTTTAATTGTATTTTAATGTTTGTATTTTATGTTTTTATTTCGGCTGTACACCGCCCTGAGTCCTCTGGGAGAAGGGCGGTATATAAATTTGATATAAAATAAAAATAAAATAAAATAAATTGAAAAACAAAGCGTGGAGTTCATGTTATTTATCAAAGTGATGGCCTCTCTTCAAGGAATGGAGAAGAGAACTTTGAGCTTCAGGAATTACTAGTCATGGTAAACTGCATTGGCAAGTCCTTCTTAACCCATAACTTCTCTTTTGAAAGGTTTGCCCATGTATCCATGCCTGTTTATTCATCCATCCAGCTCCTTTCTATATATCTATGGAAACCATTTTTATTTCTTACCCTTCAAGTCATTGTTGACTTCTTACAACTGCATGGACCAGTCCCTGCAGTTTTCTAGGCAGTGTGTTCAGAAGTGTTTCGCCCTTGCCTTCTTCCAAGGGCTGAGAGAAAGATTGGTGCAAATTCCCCTAGTTGATTTCTGTACCTAAAATAAGCCTAGAACCCAGGTTTTCCTGCTCCTAGGCCAGACCCTTAACCACTAGGCCTCAATTTTTTTAAAAAAATAAATAAATAAAGCAATATGTTTTTGTTTAGCACAAATTTCATATTTCATAAGATACTTTTGTGTTTGAAATTTTCATAAGCATTTAATATTGATATGTACTCTATAAGGTATATAACTTCTTTCTTTTCCCCTCTTATTTGTCCATGGTTTTTAATTAATTTTGGTGTTTTTTATTTTTGCTTATAGTTTGTTTTTGTTGCACTTACCGTAGTTGCAGAGTTGGGAAATGTTTTTTTTTCAAATTTGTACTTACATGTTTAATTTAAAAATAAAATAAAATTAGCTAATAGATTAGAGTAGCTCTCTAGGAGGATTGTTAACCTATTCCAAATATCTATCACAATCACAAATTATAACACTTGTTTTGCTTTCTAAATGTAATTATTGAAAGAAGCACATTTACTTTTGAGTAGAATTACATTAGGAAGGAACATGAATTGTATATAAAAAAGTCATTCTTCACTCTGTCAGACAATACAGCAGCCCTAAATAGCTTTGTCTGACTATATTTGAAAATTTGGAATTAAAAGAATAAGCTATGCTCTGCTGCTAGACAGAAATGTTGTTTATTAAAGGAGACGTTATTGTGCTATTATTATTACTAGTATGAATAGAGGCATATAGTTCTAGACACCATATCTATTTGATGAAGAATGTTCTGTAACAGATATAATAAATATCCAGTTGTATTTTACAACACAAGGATACATATGGAGCAGTGGTGGGTTCCTCCCGGTTCGGCCCAGTTCTCCCCAGTTCTCCCGAGCTGGTAGCGGTGATGATATGACGTCACCGAACTGGTTCTGCCCCCTGCCCCCCCACCCCCACGTTATTCTTACCTTTTATTTGGCCCCACCCCCAATCTATTGCTGCCTCCTGAGTCCCAGCTGATGGCTAGAGGGAAAAAAACTGTTTAAACTCTTGCCGCGGGGCTTCAAAGGGCCACCCTACAGCTGATCAGTGTTAAAAGAAAACAAATGAGTAGACCAGTGCCTGCAAAAATACATGAGTAGATCAGTGCCTGCAAAAATAAATGGGTAGACTAGTGCCTGCAAAAATACATGAATAGATCAGTGCCTGCAAAAATAAATGGGTAGACCAGTGCCTGCAAAAATACGTGAGTAGATCAGTGCCTGTAAAAATAAATGGGTAGACCAGTGCCTGCAAAAATACATGAGTAGATCAGTGCCTGCAAAAATACATGAGTAGATCAGTGCCTGCAAAGATAAATGGGTAGACCAGTGCCGGCAAAAAATAAATGGGTAGATGAGTACAGCTCTGCAAGTTAAAATTAAAAGCCTGGTAGATCAGTACCTCTGCTAAATCCTAAATAATTGTCACATGACCATCAAGCCACGCCCACAAAATAAGCCACGCCCACAGAACCGGCAGTAAAAAAAATTAGAACCCACCCCTGATATGGAGTCAATTATCAGTAGGATAACCATATAACCATTCATTCAATCTTTTGAAGGAAGAGTTACATTGTATTCATGTCAAAAAAATAGAATGAAAGGCTGCCAAGTTACAAAAATGTAAAAGATAAATAGGTAGAAGTTATGATATAACTTCTGTTCTTGATTTGAATGCCTTCCAAATAGGTGGATCTTCAGCTTCCAGAATTCCCTAGTGAACAAGGCTTACTTTTGGGAATTTCAGGAATTTAAATCCATTCATCTAGAGTAGGGTTGTCAATCTCGTGGCCCGCGGGCCAGATGCGTCACACACTGGCCACCCCCACGCTCTGTTTAGCGAATGGGGGAAAAGTCACTGTATGTCATGTGATGCTGCCGTGACAATGCGAGTTTGACACCCCTGATCTAGAGAGTGTCCAAACCTGAGAAGACTGTTGCACATCATTCAGAGGGGCACCTCCTCCTGAGAAATGGAAGATATGCTGAGCTATGGAACCTATACTAAATACATGCAGACTTCTCCTCTATTCACCGCACTGCATTATTTTAACAAGAAATGTTTTAAAATGCTATTTAAATTCCCAGCCAAATAAAAAAGGGCAGACAGAATCTGACTGCCAGCAGTGTGCCAGACATCTTGGTTGTTGCAGCTGTTTCCCTCTATATTTCAGCATGTGCAAAACATCTGACACTCGGATACTTCTCTCTGCAGTTTAGCCATTTGAACACACTTAGTATAGCTGTAATGAAGCCAACAGAGACTCTCAACAGTGGCAATGTGTACTTCAACAGTAACAGATCTTTTCTGATAAATTTCTGGGTAAGCAGTAGGTAGAGATGAAGCTAAAAAGAAAAAAAATGAAGCATTGACTACTCCTGAAATCAAGGGTCTTTAGAAGAGGCACACACAGCAGCAACTAGACTCCTGAGTTTCAGAGACCACCAAAATAAAACACAATAAAACTGCAAGTATTTAAAAAAACCCTTCCTCCTAAAGTTTAGAAGGTTAGCATTTGGTATCATGGATTCTATTACTAATCCAGTGAATCTGTTGTCGCTGCAGAAGCTATCTGGATTAAAAGAAGAGGAAGATTGAATAAAAGCAACTTTGTTGATGGTGCTTCTGACCATACAATGAAGGAGAAACTCTGGATGATGTTTTCCAAAAGTAAATGACAGGGCTGTGTTGTTGTTGTTGTTTTTTTAAACAAAGTACTAGTGATAGGAGATATTAATTACCTTGACATTTGTTAGGAGACAAACTCCATAAAGCAGGGGTCTCCAACCTTGGCAACTTTAAGACTTGTGGACTTCAACTCCCAAAATTCCTCAGCCAGCTTGGCTTTGCTGGCTGAAGAATTCTGGGAGTTGAAGTCCACAAGTCTTAAAGTTGCCAAGGTTGGAGACCCCTGCTGTAAAGGATAGTTCTACTAAAAAACTCCTGATCTGTTTTAATGGCAACTTCCTCATTCAAAAGATGAGGAACCACACAGGGATTCAACAATCCTTGATGTGATCCAAACTAATAAGGATGTCTTAGTCAACAAGACTTTGGGGTGAGATATCATCAGTACGCTGACGACACCCAGCTGTACATCTCCACCCCAGACCACCCCAACGATGCCCTTGAAGTGATGTCCCAGTGCCTGGAAGCTGTACGGATCTGGATGGGGAGGAACAAGCTCAAGCTCAACCCCTCCAAGACTGAGTGGCTGTGGTTCCCGGTTTCCCGATATAGCCAGCTGACGCCATCACTGACTATCGGGGGCGAGTCTTTGGCCCCCGTGGAGAGGGCGCGCAATCTGGGAGTCCTCCTGGATACGCAGCTGTCCTTAGAGGAACATCTGACAGCTGTGGCCAGGGGGACCTTTTATCAGGTACGCCTGATTCGCCAGTTGCGCCCCTTTCTTGATCGGGATTCCGTGTGCACAGTCACTCACGCCCTCATCACCTCTCGCCTGGACTACTGTAATGCTCTCTACATGGGGCTCCCCCTGAGGAGCACCCGGAGGCTCCAACTGGTCCAGAATGCGGCCGCGTGGGTAATTACGGGGGCTACATGGCGCTCCCACATAACACCGCTCCTGCGCGAGCTGCACTGGCTCCCAGTGGTCTTCCGGGTGCGCTTCAAGGTGTTGGTTACCACCTTTAAAGCGCTCCATGGCATAGGGCCCAGTTATCTACGAGACCGCCTTCTGCCACCGACAACCTCCCATCGACCCGTGCGCTCCCACAGAGAGGGTCTCCTCGGGGTGCCATCAGCCAAGCAATGTAGGCTGGTGACCCCCGGGGGGAGGGCCTTCTCTGTGGGAGCTCCTACCCTCTGGAATCAGCTTCCCCCTGAGATAAGAAAAATCCATGACCTCCGTGCCTTCTGCCGGGCCCTTAAAACATTTTTCTTCCAACAAGCCGGGCTGGCCTAAGCGAAGCCTTTTAAATGATTTTAAAGTGGGGTGTTTTTTAAATTTCTGGGCCAAATTTAGATATTCTTTTTAATTGGTTTTTAATTGTTTATATTATGTGTTTTTACTTGGCTGTACACCGCCCTGAGTCCCCAGGGAGAAGGGCGGTATAGAAATCTAAAAATAAATGAATAAATGAATAAATAAATAAACAACAACAGGAGTAGTAACTCAGAGGAATACGACCATGTAATGCTGATATTTTTGATATCAACTAAAAACAGATTTAAACAACTTAGAACTATAGTTCTTAACTGGGGAGAGGGGGTAATTACCCAAGGTAGTAGTTTGAGCATATCCTAGGTGTGATAGAGATGTTTGTCATTGCTTGTTTACAAGTTGAGGATCCAGTTTGGAACTGCTACTACCAAGACACTTGTGTAAAACAAGAATCTGGTTAATTTTGAGCAGTAATGAACTTGTTTCAGACTTGGAAAAAGTGACATTGGGTAAAACAGTTTAAAAGCCACTGAATTATAGCACTGTTTTGTATAGGAGTCCATATCAGAAAAAGGCAGTTTATAAAGTATTGGGGTTCCTCAAACTAAGGTATTGAATATTTCCAAATAATTCTAATAAAGAAGACAAAAGAAGAAGCTAGTTTTGCTGGATCAAAAACCTAAAATCGAAAGAGCCACATAGAAGGTAGAAAAATGGATAAGTCTCCTAGGCAGGGCATGTACAATTACCTCAGAATAATGGGATAAGTGAGGCATATTCATATCACAATAAAAAATGTATAGATGAAGCATAGGTTTTTCCCTTTTCCGTGTTCTTCTCTCTTATTATAGCACATTTGTTGTCTTATACAGAAACATTGTTTATTCTTGAAGGCTTCCTTCCTCTCCAGGATTGGTGATTAAAGTGGAGGGGTGGATAGATGAACAAGCACAATTTTCTTCAATTCCCAATTTCGGTTAACATTTGAGAACTATTCTATTGTATGAGGAATATTTCTGGAGGTTTGCATTCTTCTCAACTTATAACCCAGCGAGAGCCTGACAATCTTTTTTTTTTTTTTTAAAGAGCGAGGCAAGTTTCAATTGTGCTATCTGGGCACAAACTGCAGTTCCGTAAATGATGGGTTTGGGCTTTTTGTTTTGTTTGTTTTTGGAATCAGGAATTAAACTCTCATCATTTTTACAAGTGTTAATTTTTCAAATAAGCTGGAACACATGGGAGGAAAGCACTGACTTGTAAATAGAACATTCATCAGGAAGCGTTGTCCTGCTGGTCTCTCCACCCACCTACAATTCTTGGCCAGATATCTAAACAAAATAAGGCTGGCATGCCAGTTTACTCAAACCGGGCCACTTAATATTGCTGAAAATGAATGGTTTTTCTTTGATGTTTCATGCCCCTCAGTGCTATTCATTGACAAATTGCAGTGCCATGCCATTATGTTGAAGAACGATAAGGTAAAACATGCCATCCAGAAGATGTTGCTGTATTGCAGCTAAATATTCCTTGATTTGTTGAGGAACCTCTATAGATAGAACCTGGAGGTGGGGGGGGGGGAGGAAATGAAACATTTGCCAGTCGGGGTTGGGAGGGAGTTTTGTTGTTCTGTTTTTTGGTAAGCATTTCGATTGTACTAAATCAGTATAAAGAACCATCTGGAACATGGTGTGCCTGGCAGGGCTCCACTCCAAGCAAAAGCCTCTATTAGAGTCACGTTCTATTGATAGCCATTAATTAAAGTATCAAATAGAGTAATAGGCAGGATTTTAAAGGGATACTCTTTGTACCGTATAATTAAACACACACATTAGTTTTGTCTTAATATGCTGTGTGCATTTGAAGGCAGATTTGCCCAGCGTTATTATCTCCTAGAAGAAGAACTACTTCTTTCTTCCCAACTCTTGTGATTTATTTATAAAGCATATGCAGCACTACTTTGAAAGGCCAGAGGCAATCTTAGGCATTTTTGTCATCTGGTGCCATTCTCCACCCACTCTTCGTTTTCATCTTCTGCACCTGAATGGAGAAGCTGGGGTCTTTCCACCATGCGTCCTTCCCTTCTTTGTGCCATAAAGGGAATGATGCTTTTCTGCTGTTCCATTCAGAGAATTTCAACTCCCTGAAGTCAGTATGTAACAGAACCAAAACTGACATGGAGGCAGAAGACAGCAAAAGAAAGATTCGATTTTAAAAGATGACCAGATGAGGCGAGAAAAATACTCTGGGATAGAATGTTCCCAGTGCATCTCTGAGGGAGATGCAATTGGACAGGTCCTAAGAAGGCTGCCAACAATGACATTCTAAGACTGTTTCCCTCCTGTATCTTGGTTACATGATTCAGACTGATTGATGGTTCATCATTGGCTTTTTTCATACATACAAACTAACATGCAAAGAAACATGCATACAACATGCAAGGGAGTGGAAATATACACACAGGCTAACAGAAATGGCAAATATGCAACTTGTTTTGAGCTTTTTCTTTTCAATTACATCTGCCTGCAACATTCTGGGAGATTCTCAGATACCCTGTTTCCCCTAAAATAAGACCTCCGTGGATAATAAGCCCAACCGTGCTTTTGAGCGCATGCACTAAAATAACACACACCTCCTGAAAATAAGCCCTCCCTGAGCTGGAAATCAGGTAAGATGGCAAGAAGAAAAAAATCTTGCTCCACATGCCCCAAAATAATAAGGCCTCCCTGAAAACAAGGCCAAGTGCTTATATATTTTAAATATAAGACAGGGTCTTATTTTGGGGAAAACATGGTAATTTTGATGCACTGAAGAGATTGTTTTGCATCACAGGCACATTCTCTATGGGGAAGGAAAGAAAGAAGCAATCCCAACCTGAAGGGCACCCTAAAGCTTCCTTAGAGTGAAGAGCAACAACCAAATGTCCACTCCCAGCAGGCGTTCATTAAAGAAGTAAGCCTTCAGTTCAGGCAGTCTCATCCTGTCTAAAGTCATCCATCCATATTACATGAGATATTCAGGTATCTCCATAGTATAATTTCAGGGAGCAAACACAGATTGTTCACCAGACTGAGTTCCTATCTACAGACAGACATACTTGCTCCGATGGACAGACAGCAACCTATTGCAAAAGGAAGGTTGGACCAAAGCTAAGAAATGATATAGACATTTTTTTTAGATCCTGATTTCATTTCTTATTATTTAATACAACTAAAGACAGATTAATTACTTATGATTTATATGATAGTTCATTAAGAGATTTTCTGTTTCATTTTTATTAACACTTATAGGACTACGATTTTACAATTATGTTAGCATACCACTGAATTATTTCTTTTATTTTACTTATTTTTATGGCTGCCCATCTCACAATAGTGACTCTGAGTACCATATTTATTTATTTTATTTATTAAATTTGTATACCGCCCTTCTCCTGCTGGACTTAGGGCGGTGCACAGCCAAGTAAAAACATACAATACAAAATTTAAAAGAATTATAAAAGAATTATATATTATGGCCAAAAATTTTAAGATCTACCAATTAAAACCCATTTTATAATTAAAATCTAATATCTCAGAAAAGGGGGAGGGGTTACGCCAGCCCTGCTTGCTGAAACAGAAGAGTTTTTAGGGCACGGCAAAAAACCCGGAGATCTGATAGCCTCCGAATCTCCAGGGGCAAATCGTTCCAGAGGGCAGGTGCTGCCACAGAGAAGGCCCTCCCCCTGGGGGTCACCAGCCGACATTGCCTGGCTGACGGCACCCTGAGGAGTCCCTCTCTGTGGGAGCGTACTGGCCGGTGGGAGGCTATTGGCGGCAGAAGGCGGTCCCGCAAATACCTAGGTCCGATGCCATGGAGCGCTTTAAAGGTGGTAACCAACACCTTGAAGCTCACCCGGAAGTCCACCAGGAGCCAATGCAGCTCACGCAGGAGACTTGTCACATGGGAGCGCCCTGTCGCTCCCAAAATCCCCCACGCGACCGCATTCTGCACCAGTTGGAGCCTCCGGGTGCACCTCAAGGGGAGCCCCATGTAGAGAGCATTGCAGTAGTCCAGGCAGGAAGTGACGAGTGCCTGAGTGACCGTGCGCAGGGAGTCCCGATCCAGATAGGTTACAACAATAATTTACCAATCTAAACCACAACAGTCAAGGTCAAAATCTTCCCAATTAACTTTAAAAAAAAAAGAAATGTTAGAGTCTGACATTGGCTAATGGGACCATCTGGATCTCCAGAGGATACCATTCCACAAGGCATGTGCTGCTCCAAAGTCGATATCATTCATGGGTCAAATAAGATGACATTGCTTGATGGATAGGACCAGTGGTGAAATCCAATTTTTTTTTACTACCAGTTCTGTGGGTGTGGCTTGGTGGACGTGGCAGGGGAAAGATACTGCAAAATCCCCATTCCCACCCCACTCCAGGGGGAAGGTTACTGCAAAATCCCCATTCCCTCCCCACTCCTAGGGGGAAGGATATTGCAAAATCCCCATTCCCACCCCACTCCTAGGGGGAAGGATATTGCAAAATCTCCATTCCCACCCCACTCTGGGGCCAGCTAGAGGTGGTATTTGCTGGTTCTCCAAACTGCTCAAAATTTCTGCTACCGGTTCTCCAGAACCTGTCAGAACCTTCTGGATTTCACCCCTGGATAGGACCCAGAATTAAGCTGTGTTTTAAGGCAGCATGTGTTCAAGCAAATGGAAATGAAACTATCTGCTAAAAGGAAACCTCAAAAGCCAGGCTTGAAACAATGTTTGGAACAATACAGGTAATGCACATCATGAGAGCTTCCTTCTACTTCTATTTGATAATTCTAAATAGTAAAAAGGACACTTTTTTTTCTTTATGAAACTTAAGTGCTTGCAAAGGACAGCTGTTTCACCACTCTTCTTCTTACCCACCAAGATCAACTCAGAGAAATTCTGCCATACTGAAAGCTAATCTCACCTTGACTGCTAATTCTCTAATAGAAGTATCTCCTCAATTATTAAACTGAATCAGTATGGATAATGCCAAGAGTCCTTTCTCACTGGTGGAAGATGGGGAAAAGTGTTATCTCCAAATTATTTGTGTTCAGAGGACTATTGGGGGATGAAAAGCCATTAAGGGCATACTGAACTTTGAGCAGTGGTGGGTTTCTCCCAGTTTGGCCTGTTCTCCCGAGCCGGTAGCGGTGACAATATGATGTTATTGAACAGGTTCTCCCCCCGCTCCCTCCCGTGCCCCCCCACCCCCTGCATTATTCTTACCTTTTATTTGGTCCCACCCCAATCTATTGCTCCTTCCTGAGTCCCAACTGATGGCTAGAGGGAAAAAAACTGTTTAAACTCTTGCCGTGGGGCTTCAAAGGGCCGCCCTACAGCTGATCAGTGTTAAAAGAAAACAAATGGGTAGACCAGTGCCTGCAAAAATACATGAGTAGATCAGTGCCTGCAAAAATAAATGGGTAGACCAGTGCCTGCAAAAAATAAATGGGTAGATTGGTATAGCTCTGCAAGCAGTTAAAAGCCTGATAGACCAGTACCTCTGCTAAATCCTAAATAATTGTCACATGACAATCAAGCCACGCCCACAAAATAAGTCACACCCACAGAACCAGTAGTAAAAAATATTTAGAACTCACCCGTCTTTGAGGGCTCCTTCACTTCAACTGCTTTGCAAACTGCTTTGCAAAAACAAAACGAAAAAAATAAAATAAAACTCTGACTTCTCTCTTGAAAGCAAAGTGAGGGGATCATGTTGTTTCACTTGCCCTGCTGTGACTTTTTCCTATGGCAGGACTGTGAAACTCCCAGCCCACAGGCCAGATGCGTCATGCACTGGCCATGCCCACACCGTTTAGTGAAGGGGAAAAAAGTCCTGATACATCATGTGACGCTGCCGTGATGATGTGAGTTTGACACCCCTATCCTATGGCATTTGTAATACTGGGAAGAAGCTTCCAGCCAGTGCTCGGAGGTTCACAACCGGCTTTACCAAATGCACAGCACACATGAAGCAGCTCCTTCTGGCAATCACATATGTCAGGCAAGTTTGTAAGTGACCTGAAGTATCTTGTTGAGGCAAAACTCATCAGCTTTTCATCATGAGAACATTGTGTGTGGCATCACAGTGGCAAAGTGCCTTGTCAATGCAATTGAAAGCCACTTTATTCAGACATATCTAAACAAAGTGGGAACTCTATTTATTTACATAAAGTTATTGCTATGTAGTATTTTACACTGTATATAAATCTGCAGATAGAGAAAATTAAAAAACTAGCCTGGGGAAATCTCTCCAATTCCTGGTTTGTTTTTTTTTTGGGGGGGGGTGCAAAGAAACACACACACATAGCTTCATATAAAGCTTCAATTTGAGTCTGAAGTAGTAGGTATTTCTCTGCATGAAGCTTTTATCTCATTCATCTGCATCCTATATTCAACAAGATTTCAAAAAAGAGCCAATGCTGATATACCTACTAAGAGAGTGTTTCCAGGGTGGGTTCTACTTACCTTTACTACCGGTTAGCAACGGAATCATGCTTGTTTACTTGCTTCGCTCGCTCACTTGCGCACCTTGCTTCTCCGCACGCACAGAAGCTTCTGCACATGCGCAGATCACCAATGACAACATCTGGGTAGGTGGGTGGGACCTCCCTCCGGTTTTACTACCGGTTCTTGCGAACCGGTTCAAAGCAGTCCAAACTGGGAGCAACCCACCAGGTCGAGTGTTTCTCAACCTTGACAACTTTAAGATCAGGGGTGAAATCCAGCAGGTTCTGACAGGTTTGGAAAACCGTTAGTGGAAATTTTGAGCAGTTTGGAGAATCGGTAGTGGAAATTTTGAGTAGTTCAGAACTGACAAATACCACCTCTGACTGGCCCCAGAGTGGGGTGGAATGGAGATTTTGCAATATCCTTCTCCTAGGAGTGGGGAGGGAATGGAGATTTTGCAGTATCCTTCCCCTGCCACACCCACCAAGCCACGCCATGCCCACCAAGCCACGCCCACAGAACCAGTAGTAAAAAAACTTGGCTTTCACCACTGTTTAAGATGTATGGTCTTCAATCCCTAGAATCTTAACAGAATTCTGGAAGTTGAAGCCCACATGGCCTTAAATTAGGAAATATGAAAAACTCTGGGCTAAAGTGTTACAGCAGAACTGAGAGAGACTCAGGTACAAATCACTGCACAGTTCAGTCACCTCCTCTTAGCTATCTCAAATGGTTGTTATGAAAAGTAACATTTAAGGTCTGAGAGAAAAAGCATCAATAAAATGTAGCAATAAATTATAAAATGCATTGATGAATAAGAGGAGTAGCCACATGGAAGTAACATGCCCTTCAAATTTACAGGTTTGAAAATTTGTACATTAAAATGGGAAACCGGCACATAACTTTTCTCCTTCACCTCAAAGAACAAGCTATTTTGGATCAGGCTTTTAAAATGATGCCGACTGGTCATTGCTCTGCTATAGGGTTGAGCCACATCATTGAAAGCGATACATGCTTATCTAATGCAATGAATATTGATAATCAAGATTTATGAAAAAATATATAACAAAATTTGTAAAATAGGTAGTAGACAGACAATTAAATGCATAACCCTCTGATATAATTTTAAAAAGTGGATGCTTTTAATGCCTCTTTTAAAAAAGGCCTTAATCCAGGACTGCTATTCTTGATCCATGCAGGATTCCCTTACATGAAAGAGTGGGATTTCTCATTTATGAATGGCCCACAACTATCAGTTCACAGGAATGTGCTGTATATCCCTCGGTCTGTTTATCATCTTACTTGAAATAAATAGCCCCTGGAGGCAGAGTAGTTCTAGTTTTTTATGCTCTCCCTTTGTTTTGTTTAAAACATTCGTAATGGCCTTCTAGAGCTCCTGCACAATAATAAAATTTATGTTCTGAATGCAGCCCGTTCTAGTGCACAGGCACTTAACTGCAGAAATAACCCGATTAAACTCTATTCCAAGGGAGTTTTGCTTGACATCACCGCTGCCAACAGAACAGTGCCACCCCTGCTGAGTTGCAGCTGGTAGGGCCTGAGCAGTTGACTTTAACTGCAAGGACATTAAAATAAGGAAATATTTTACTGACAGCACAGGGCCAGGATCAGGGGCAGGAGATTGGCTGTCAGTGAGTGGGTGCTCCTGGCATCAGACGGAGGAGTCATTGCAACGGTAAGTATAAGTGGACATATGGATCATTTGGATGGAGGACATCAAACGGAAGGCTCAGCCCAAAGCCTTTTAAATATTTCAGAACTACAAATGTCACAGGGAAGAGTACCAAGAGCAACTTTTTCCTGAAGGAGAAGTTTAAAAATGTTAATAGGTCCATCGAATCGGGTAGCAGTCATAGGCATCTGGTCATTTTAAGACTCGTTGAAAAATAATGTTATGGTGCAGTAAACAATTACATCTGCTTTGCCCTACTTGGTATGATGCAGATGGGTTTTCTTATGCTTGTCATTTTAATTTTTATTCTATTTTTTTTTCTACCTAAAAAAACAACGAAAGGTGGTCCACGGTCAAAAAGGAAATATGAAATCTGCTATAAGCAAAGAAACAAAATCACTATTTCTCTAATGCAAAATAAGAGTTGAGTGGCCGCATTGAATTGCAATCCAAGTTCATCCGAAAATCTGTTATCATAATTTGCACCATGCGTAGCAGCACTTCTTCCTAATCATAGAACAAAGAGAGGGGAACAGGTATTATCACCACACTCTGACTTCTGCAGTATCTGTTTACATGCCTTTTTCTTCAGCCTTGTCAGGATGTCTGTTACAGTGGTGGTATTCAGCTGGTTCTATGTGGTTCGGGCGAAGCGGTAGTGGCGGCTGCGGAAGGCTCCGCCCATCCACCCAGACATCATCATGTCCCATTTATCCACATTTTTGATGCTCTGCGCATTCACGGAAGGCCGTGCGTGTATGCGGAGGTGGGCGCGCTCACATTTGCGAACCGCTAGTGAAGGTAAGTGAATACCACCCGTGGTCTGTCAGGCTGAGAGGAGAAAAGAGTTAAGCCCAGTGGTGGGATTCAAGTAATTTAACAACCGGTTCTCTGCCCTAATGATTTCTTCCAACAACCAGTTTGCCAAACTGCTCAGAAAGTTAACAACCGGTTCTCCCGAAGTGGTGCGAACTGGCTGAATCCCACCACTGGTTAAGCTCCACCTTTTCTTCACAGATTGAGTAATGTTCCAGTAGAATTTTTTTTCTTTAGGAAAGAAGAATACCAATGAATTTTTATTGCCTGAAATATCAGAAGAGAGAGAAAGAGAGAGAGAGAGACCTTGATCATTTACTCTCCTACTATCCCCCAAACAGTCATGAGAATCAATGCCCTCTTTCTCAAAGGCTTAGAAAATCTCCCTCTGCACCTAGACAGATTTTGACAAGAATCAAACGCCTTGTCTAAGAGAAGGTGGCAAGTTTGGACCTTCTTTTATAGCTGTATTTGTTAAAGCTGTAAATGTAATCCCAAGGAAGGAAACAGGTTGATTACTCTGTAGAAACATTCTGTTGCTTTGCTTGATCGAGAAACAAATTGTATATTATGAAACAAAGGAGTGATGTGACACCAAATAGTATCAACAAATCAAATAAGCCAAGAGAAACAAGACTTGAATTGTTTCAATTTGCTTATCAAAGCTACAATGCTAACAGTTAATATACTGTACATATGTTAGCCTTGAAATCATATATATTTAGAATATATATCAGAATATATATTTAGACTTAAAAATTAATGTATTCGATTTGTTGGTTCCTGCAAGCAGAAAAGCCACCATCTTGTTTGACAAGGCACTATATTCTAAAACAAAGAAAAGTTTTCTGGCAGTTGAACTTGCCATTTGCCATAGCTGCCTGCTTATAGCAAACTTCAGGTCAGAGTAATTTAATTATCAAGATGCATTTTCAGAGTCCGCAAGTGTAGTTTTGGGCAAATGCAGCATTTTTCGAGGAACTCAATAGTTGACACAAAAGGATATCGAGACTTTCAAGAGCAATGTGAAAAAACAAGGCAATGCAGTCAAATGGAGCACTTCATTAGTGTTTGCACAGAAGGAGCAATAGCTATAAGAAAGATCAATAAAAATGAACCCAATAAGAAGCCGTACACCAGAGCTGTCGGACAAAGTATCATTATTACTGTCAAATTGCTTGCAGGCCATTCTTTCAGACAGATTCTAAAACTGTGCTTCTTCGCAGCATTTCTTACGCTATGCTTCAAGCAGATTCTAGTGCTGCTAGATAGATATGCTACATGAAAATTAAAGAATGAAGCTTTGAAAGCCAATTAATGGCAAACAACAGTGAATAAAATCACGTTCTCACTGAAAAACAAATTATTTGCCAGTGAGCCATGTTCATATTTCTGAGTTGTGAATATCCTTGAGTGACCTACATCATTTCCACATTATCATTATCAGAGACAAAATATAAAGCTGGAACTAAATGAAATATTATTTAATGCTCCACAGTATCTATATTATGCTAATATTAGTAGTAAAAAGAGTAAGTAGTAATGATGCCTTCTGAGTTCATATATTATATAAGCTCCAATTGGTGTCACTACGAACCAATAAAGCAGTGTCTGGATTAGGTTTATTGCTCTAAAATAAACACTGTTTCATATTTTGGAACTTAGAATAACTTTCAGCCAGTGGTATCTCTTTATATTTGCCATCCAGGAAAACTGAGGGAAACACATGACATTGTGAAAGCAAAAAGGCTTTCTGAAGATTTGCTATCTCTAACCGGCTAAGATAACTGGCAGAGATGATGATATATTCAATAGAATCTGGAGCAAGAAACCATGGAGGTTTCTCTACATTCACTTGTCTCTCTAGGTCTTCCACCCTTTGTCTCAGGTTTGTTTTACCTGGTCATAGTCCAATTTAAATATTGAGGAAGGAGAAAAGCCTAGTTCAACATGGCAACAGTCTTGATCCACAAAGAGGAGAATTTATTTTGGAGGATTAATGGTGCAAGACCTCGTGGAAAGAAATTAAGTTTTAGACAAAGATTTAAAGCAGCTATACAGATTCTTGCTTCAATTTTTATCAGTCCTTGACCAGCCAAACAGCTAAGCTGTCCATCCCAAGGCTTCCGCATTATTGTTTTATTGTGCATTATTGTTAACGCTACGGTCTGACCAGCAAATAAATTTAAAATGTATAATGTGTTAGTAGGAATGTACAGAACAGTATTTTTCAAGCTTGTCATATTTAAGATGAGTAGACTTCAGTTCCCTGAATTCCCCAGTCTGCATAGAGGATCAACTTAAAACACAACTATTTTGTATAAATAAATATTTATCCATGAGACCCATCTCTATTTGTCTTTACATATACTGTACGTTGTATGTAAAGCATTGATCAATATAAATGAAAATATCTGCTGAAATTACTGACAAAAAGAACAAATCTCTATTTTCAGAGGGAACAACATTCACTTAACATAGCCTGCATATACTTTAAATATTTAAAAGCACAATTGTCCAGGAGCACTGGAAGAAAAATAGGAACATCAGTGAATGCTTTTTGAATACTGCTTCAATATATGCTTATTTATTTCCTTTTAAAAGACAGTGATATGTAAATAAAATGCTCAAGTGGTGAGCTACTATGTGCCTATTATATAAAATACCAAAAGATCTGACTGAGAAGATCCAACAAAAGTGCTCTCCAAGCTTGTAACTCTTTTTGCAAGGAGAATGATATCATTAAAACTTTTGTTAGATATTTATAAGATCTGCTTTAGAGAAATAAGGCATTAAAGATTCTGTCTTCCTTCTTATCCATATTTGCTTCCCTTTAGTATTTCTTCAGTTAGATCTTTCCTTTGAATTTGATAGCCTACTTCATCTTAAGCAACTGTGATTATCCTACAGTAAAAAGAACGATTGCCTGGTACTATGATGCGTAGGCCAATAAAAAAGGTTCTTTGTGTTGAATGCAATCATACACTACGTTAAGTTTTCAGCCTATCAAGCCATTTGTTTCTCTGCAAACTACACAAGTTAAAATTATGCTCCTGCAGTGGGGTTTTTTTATGTGCTTTTATGATGAATGCCCTGCAGATCCCATTAAGAATATTCTATTTCCATAAAATGTGTAGGAGGAGTCTTTCATTCCTCTATTTTAATTTTAAAGTCTTCACATGTTTGTTATATTTTAAAATGAATTCCTTCACTGATATCTGCACAGGGGAAAAAATAAACTTTTGCCAAGCACGTGTTGTGTACAATAGCTAGCATTTGTTATAATAA
Source organism: Ptyas mucosa (assembly GCA_012654045.1). Taxonomy (NCBI): domain Eukaryota; kingdom Metazoa; phylum Chordata; class Lepidosauria; order Squamata; family Colubridae; genus Ptyas; species Ptyas mucosa. Next base: position 1,708,078 of record WNWU01000109.1, on the reverse strand, counting down.
TAGTGATGGTGCTTTAGAAAGATGCTGGTTATTAAATCAGGAAGTGAAAATTAGCCCTAGTTCCACTGTTTCTTGAACTTTTTAAAGAATGTTAATTACTATGCTCTAATAACATAAGATACCAGTGAAGGAATTTCCTGTCAAGATTTAGGAACTTCTGGATTTCAGGGTGTTGATACATCCCAAGATATGGTTTAATGTGGTCCAGAGTGAAAGGAGGGATAAGCTCTTTTCCAGAGGGTAAAGAGACAACAGAGCTTGAAATCTTTAGTAGGCCAAAAGAGAACAAAGGTGCATCCCTTCTAGCAATTGACAGAGTATATTTAATACTTGTGTAGCCAGTTGCTTTAGTCCTGCAAGATTTCTGCCTATAGGCAAACTACAAAAAAGAACTACTCAGAAAAAAGCCCACATGTCATTCTTGGTTCCTTGGACCTACATTAATTTGCAACTCTGAACTACATTCACCACAGTAATCCCAAAGATCCAGAATGTTGGTAGTTGTAATCCAACAACCTCTGGAGGTGTCTTATCTTACACTTTTCCCAGACAAAAATGTCTGCAGAATCCAAAGGATTCATCAAAGTGACAAAATGAAATGTTGGCATCCTTTGCCAAGTGGATACCTGCAGGAGACATTGCAATGCAAATACAAAAGGAGCACAGCTTACGTTGCAGCATTGTGATGCATCTTTCATCATTTGCTCCTTCTTCCCAAGTTCTCGTGGATCCTAGGAGTTATTCTTGTTTCACCAGCCAAACTGATGGTTGTTTTCTCTTCCAGAAATTGGACTGCAAACATTCTACCGGTGTGTTTGCCGACGAGATGAAAAACCATTGAGCAGTATGTGTCATTCTTTTCCTCTAATATTCTTAAGAAACATAAATCCTGCCGATTAAACACTGAACTGAACAGGGTTACAATGAGTATCGTTTCACATGATTTGATTTCCAAAAAGGTGTAGGAGTGTGAAGACAGAATTGGTCAACTGTGATCCAAATAAAAGCATAATTACTTTAAGGTAGCAGAGCAATTTTTGGAAACAGAAAAAAACCTGCATTCCTAGCATTTATCTATCTGTGACTGCCTATCTATCTCTGCTTATAATGGTTCTAGATATCTTACGTAATTAAACTATATAAAACAAACCACAAAACACAATAGCAAAGACATGTATTACAATAGGAAGGGACAGGTGGTGACCTTTCCTTCCACTCAAAGTACAAGGCTGTAGACCAGTTGCATTGCATGGACATAAAAAGGAGGCACCTTAAATAGAGCCATGGTGGTGCAGTGCTTAGAATGCAGTATTGCAGGCTAATTCTGCCAACTGCCAGCCATTCAATTCTTACCAGCTCAAGGTTGACTCAGCTTTCCATTCTTCCAAGATCGGTAAAATGAGGAGCCAGATCGTTGGAGACAATATGATGACTCTGTAAACAACTTAGAGAGGGCTATAAAGCACTATGAAGTGGCATATAAGTCTAAATGCTATTGCTATTAAATTCACTATAAATAGGGCTTTATATCAGGCACAGAAATTCTTTAATAGCTTTCTTAGTTTGGAAATGGTTTTATCAGTCAAAAAAAGAAGACTCTTGCTTCCATTTTTCACAAAGGAAAAGAAAAAATTCCAGTTAAAAATTTCCACTGAGATGATTGCAACTAATCCTTTTTGCAATACTGCTGACCACTATCAAGATCACTGAAGATTGGGAGAAGAACCTAAAAACAAAGGTGGCATAAAGACAGCACCAATATTTTGGAAGCAAGCATGGGAGAAAAAGCAGATACCTGAGCAATAAGGAAGATAGCTGAAAAGGGAAACAAAGAATCAATCAATTAACAATTAATTACTTCATTAACAATTGATTAATTAATCAATTAGGGAACTGCACAGAGGATGTTTGCTTAGCAGCATAGGCTATAAAAGCTCTGAAAAGAAAACACAAGCCAAATGCTTCTTATGTGATAAGAACATTCTGTTCTCTTGGTGCTTTGCCAGTTCTAGTTGTGAATATAAGTAAGTGTATGTGTGAGTTTGGCTAAACCAATGAAATTTTATTGTTGTTAAAATTTAGTGTCCTTATTACTTGTTCCAAGGAGCTAGCTAGCGCTTAATTGGAATTCCAGGTGAAAGTCAGGACAGAGATCTCACTGAATTATATGTACATATTTTCCCTGAATAAATTCCAAGGCTTACACATGTTTGTAGATGTTTAGGGGTACAGATCAAAGCAAGTGAAAAAGTTGGGGAGCACCTAGCTCAATTGGAAGCATTAGGGAAGAATGACCATAACTGAGCAATCCAGAGGTGGTATTCAGCAGGTTCTGACCAGTTCTGGAGAATCGGTAGCAGAAATTTTGAGTAGTTCGGAGAACCAGTAAATACCACCTCTGACTGGCCCCACCCCCATCTATTCTCTGCCTCCCGAGTTCCAACCGATCAGGAGGATATGGGGATTTTGCAGTAACCTTCCCCTGGACTGGGAAGGGAATGGAGATTTTACAGTATCCTTCCCCTGCCATGCCCACCAAGCCATGCCCACCAAGCCATGTCATACCCACAGAACTGGTACTAAAAAAATTTGAATCCCATCACTGGAGCAATCTAAAAATAGAAGGGAGAGTTAGATTCTGGTTATACTCTGTCAGGATCAAATATCCCAGTATCAGCACCAGCGGGCAGCCTGTATAGATCTTTTGAACAAGGTGATAGACAAATTAACACAATAGATGGGCCATGTACAACAATCACTGTGCAAGGTAACAGCTGTTCCGTCTCCTGGTTCCTTGTTGACAAGTATGATGGAGGTCCCAAAATGTTTCAACCTTCACTGATCAATGTGAATTATACATTTCCTTGAGACCAGGAGAATTTTCCATAGTTTATTCGTGAGTAGATGTATAATTGGCCTTTTTTAACATAGGAGTTGCAAACTGGGCAATCCCCACAACAGAACAGCTCAAATATAAATAAGTATATTGGCTTCATGATCAGATTGAGAGATACTTTCAATGATTCACCAGAGAGACCACAGACAGCTGCAAAACATAACAAGTAGAATAAGGCATATGTGACAAACTATTAACCTTTTACTCAGGATGTAGGCTGGAATGAAGTTGGCTTGGAAGATCAATTTAAGGGGAAGGCTATCTAATGAAATATGAGATGTGCTATTTGATAAAATACTCCAGACATCTTAGAAGTACCAATCCAACTTTGTGTGGTTATATATGGAAGGCTTGAAAAACTGCCACAGACCACAGATGAGAAGAATACAACTATTCTCTATATTCCCTCTTTTATCTTTTTTTTTTTTTTTGGTCCATTTATCAAAACCTTCAGATGTCAAATCCAGGCAGGTAGGCAAACTACAAAGGGAATGGCTTCCTAACCCTAGCTCACATTTCTACTAAGCTGGAAAGGGCTTTAAATTTGGCTCTCAGAAACCTTCTCCAATTCCTCATGCATCAGCAGGACATTTCTTCTTCCTTACTTTCCAAATACTCTGATTATGCTGATGGAAGAGATGAGGAAAAACTTTGTCCTGGGACTCTGATTCTGTAATTGTATTATAAATCTGATTCCAGGAGTTACATCTTCCTAAATGCAGTTTCACATGTTGGCGAAGGAACTAGCCTAAAGGACTTTGTGGATGACTACATCTGCATAAAGTATTTATTAACTTCTCTTTCTTCCTAGTGAATGCTCTACATTTTTCTTCTCAAAAAAGGTAATTCATGCCTTTTAGACTTCCAAACTCTATAATGAATAGAATTCACTGTCCCCTTCCCTTATTGCCAAACAATTAAATGCCCCCCCCCCCCCATGCATATATTTTACCATGATAGACTTCAGAGGGAGCTTATAATCATCTGAAGAAAGCCATGAATATTCATTCATTCATTCATTGATTCATTCATTCATTCATTCATGCACATTTGCATAGTGACTCATCTCACTTAGTGACTTTCAGCAAAGTACATAGTAATAATCAAGAATATATAAAAACCATTAAAATAACCAATTAAAATAAAAAGAAAACAAATAACAAAATGGCATGAAAACATACAGAGAATGCATTCAATTAATCATCATATAACCATCTAACAGGCTTGAGACCCCCCAGATAGTTGATAGACCCATATTTTAAAAGCCTCAACAGGATTGAGGCCAACCTCATTTTGTGGGGAGTGATGTTCCACAGGGCAGGGGCTCTGGCACACTATTTAATTGCTTTTGATGCAGGTTGTGGGAAGATTGAATTGTGATAAAGTAATTTAGTTTATCTTGTAGCTTGTCAGTATTCAACAGAAGTACAAATCATATTTTGCAAGAAATATAGGAGAAAGGTTTGTTAGTCTGTTTGGAAACTTATTGTGAATAATTTATTTGGAAAGTTCGGCGTAACAGCAGAAAGTAAGTAAAATGACCTTGATGGAGATTTGTAAGCAATGAGAAGAAAAACATATATTATTTACAAAAGGTGAAAATAACAATAGCATTTAGACTTATAGTGCTATAGCTTCATAGTACTTTACAGCCCTCCCTAAGCAATTTACAGAGTCAGTATATTGGCCCCAACAATTTGGCTCTTCATTTTACACACCTTGGAATGGTGCAAGGTTGAGTCAACCTTGAGCTGGTCAGGGTCAAACTGCTGGCACTTGACAGAATCAGCCTGCAATACTGCATTCTAACTGCTGTGCCACCGCAGCTCAGTGTTCTGAAAGGGCTCAGACAGCTACCTCCCTGATGAACATGAATATAAGAATGGTAAAGATTTTATGGCACAACCAGGTTTGTAAGATTCTGTTATTATACCCAATCTCTTCAATCTATAATTGTATTGAAGTTAATAAACATAGTAAAAACTAATATAAATTAAAGTAGAAAAAAAAGGAAAATGAAAGTCCAGACAGTGCAAAAAAAGGGGGGGAGGGGAAGGAAAAAAGAAAAGAAAAAGGCAACAAAAACAACAATAAAGTAATAGTTTCCAAGCTTCACCACACCAAGGATAAGCTCATATAATAACTTTTCACCCTTTTTAAAGTTAGAAATTAAAAAATTCTTCTTCCTAAAGCCTATTATCTATATGCAATCCAGAGCTCATTTTTTCAGTCTTGCTTCAGCAAAAAAAATCTATTATCCTGTTTCCCCCAAAATAAGACATTTCCTGATAATAAGCCCAATCAGGCTTTTGAGCGCATGGCAATAAGGCCAAGCGCTTATTTCAGGGTTCAGAAAATATATAAGATAGGGACTTATTTTTGGGGAAACACGGTAGGAGCTGCCAAAAATATAAAAATGATTATACATCAGTGATCAAAACTTTATGTTCTGTTTTTTGCTCTTCACAATTAAATCATTCCAGTGGTGTCACATGAATTGTTCTTTCATCAACTTTTGGAATTCAAGAGGAGTCTTCAAACCTTTTACCAGTCTAGTTTGTAAATCCCATGGAGGTATCATTCAGGATTTCTTATCATTCAGCTGATTTCCTAATATCAGCTTAGTTCTGTTTCAGTTGTTTCCCAGAAATATATTGCACTTGTTTCTGTTGTTATTATTAATGTATTATTTATTAAATTTCCACACTGCCTATCTCACCTAAGTGACTCTCTGCATTTTTCAAATCTTACAGCAAAAATTATTAATATTCCAAATGTCTCTGGTCTCCCAATCCATTTAAAGCTCTCTTAAATCAGAATCTTTTTTTCTTTGCTTTTTTCCAATTGCATACTATTTTAAATTTCTTAAACCCAAAAAGAAAAAGCTAAAATTCACCTGGTATCAAATATCCATAAAGTGGTTAAATTGAATATTTCCAAATGAGATTAGAAAGTGAGTTTGGCTGCCTTAGTATTCTTATTAAAGACTCTACTACTCCTGAGATGTTAACTTCCTCGCATCCTGGCACTCAAATTCATAAGAAACTGTTGTTTTATGGGTTTTCATTTGAGGAGCTGCCATTCAGAACACTTGTGGATGATCTCCCATTCTTTCCTTCTCTGGAGAACTTTGAAGAATCATTCTACTCACCAATCTTTCATTCTATGTAGCAGTCATTGTCTCCACTCATTCACAGAGATGTCTTCAGTCAGCCGTGACTCACATTAGAAGTCAATCTCAATAAACACAGATTTAGCTTTCCCGTAGTTGATTTCTTTGTCAGGTCTGTCTAATAGAGCTGGCGGTAATCTTGACTAGTTTTGACAATATCATTTGAAATACGCCTCTTGATCTCCCTTGTGTTGAATTATTTGGGTTACCACATTTATCCTGAGGGCATTCATGTGGATGACACCAAAAAAGAACCTATTATCTCCTAGTATCTAACCCCCTGGAACATCAAATTCAGCATTTAGGAGCATTTTATATTTTTATTACCAATTTATTCCTGATTTTGGAGAATTTTAACACTGCCTGCTAAGAATGCATCCCTCTTCGAGTAGGATTCTAGTACTCAACAAACTTTTATTTCAGAGGGCATTCTAGCCTCTCTTCTGCCATCCGGAACTCCCATAAACCAATTATTGAAATGGATGCTTTTGATTTTGTGTTTAGAATGATCCTTCTCTAAAGAGAAATCAGTAGCACAGGTGGTCCTTGACTTACAACAATTCATTTAGTGACCATTCAAAGTTACAACAGCTCTGAGAAAGGTGACTTATGACCTTTTTTCACACTTACAACCATTGCAGCATCCCATGGTCATGTGATTATAATTCAGACAACTGGCAACTGACTCATAGTTATGACAATTGCAGTGTCCCTGGGTCATGTGATCCCCTTTGCTGACCTTCTGACAAGCAAAGTCAGTGGGGAAGCCAAATTCACTTAATAACTGTGTTACTAACTTAACAATGGCACTGATTCCCTTAACAACTCTGGCAAGAAAAGTCATAAAATGGGGCAAAGCTCATTTAACAAATATCTCACTTAGCGACAGATATTTTGGGCTGAATTGTGGTCATAAGTCAAGGATTTATGTCTTTTCCTTATCTCTGCAGTAAGAGGTAAATAGAAATTAGAAAAATTAAAAATAACTGTAGGCACTTACTCTTCGTAGCAATATTATATGCAGTAAGAGAAATGTTAGTCTGAGGTACTCAGTATTAGAGAGAGAAAAGTACTCCTTGCAAGACAAAAAAATCATGCATCTGTCTTACTAGAAGGAAGCTAGCTGTATATTCTGTTAGTGGAACTGGACTGAGGAAAAAACAAAACTAACTGGTGCTGTTAAGTTTGATCTGTGCTCTTCCTCACAGGACAAGGGAAAATCCAATGCGCATGGAGTTTAAATTTTTATTCTTTTTTTCTGAATCACTGTTATAGCACCAGTGAGGAACAAAGTATTTTCAAGTTATTATTCACCATAATTAAGTTTACGCCAGCTTCCCAGGACCCATGAAATTAAACCAACTATCTGAATTTAGACTATCTCTGTTAAACATGGCTACTACTAGAGGTGAAATCCAGCAGGTTCTGACAGGTTCTGGAGAACTGGTAGTGGAAATTTTGAGCAGTTCAGAGAACTGGTAGCAGAAATTTTGAGCAGTTCAGAGAACTGGCAAATACCACCTCTGGCTGGCCCCAGAGTGGGGTGGGAATGGAGATTTTACAATATCCTTCCCTTGCCATGCCCACCAAGCCATGCCCACAGCACCGGTAGTAAAAAGAAATTGGATTTCACCACTGACTACAACATTTTATAATAAAGAACCATAAACAGTGAAAGTCTTTGTTTCTAAGATAGTTTCTTTTTTTCTAAAATATATTGAAACAATCTTTCCCTTTGTTTTCCTAGAACATAAAAGATTTAAAGATTTAGATTCTGCCCCCCCAGGTATATTTCCAAAAGTAAGGATAAATGTACCATGACATTTTGAAATAAATGACAGTGAACAGTGAAATGAATTGGCTGTTAGACTTGTACTTGGTTATAAATAATTGAACTTAGTTCAGTGAATCATTTGATTTGAAGAGGAAGCAGAGAAATTTGATTCAAAGCACTGAATACTTCAAACCATGTCACTAGTGAGAATATGGAGATAAACATGTCCTCCCCAAGTAGGTAAAATAATAGAATAGTATATCCACAGTTCTTTTAGACAAGTATGTTGCAAAATTCCTAAAACTCTACTGGAGCTTCACCAATTGTTACACAAGTTGATTTGCACAAATAATTCCATCAAGTGCCAAACCATATAAATAGAAATCTTTGAATCTGTGGATATTTGTCAAGTGCCAACTAATCCATTATTTAAACATCCCACAATCCTAGAAAGAGAGCGTAGTTTGCAAGGACTCCACTAGCAAATTCTACTTGTAATCATAAAGTCTTCACTGCCTATTCCATGTTCCTCAATATAGTCCTCAATTTGTGTTTCAGAATTCCTGAACATGTGCCTAATCCTTTAAAAACATATTCTCGTCTCTGGCACTTAGAGCTATAAAGGAGATGGCTGGCTGGCTGGCAGCATTGTTACTCCATGCCAAACAGCAAGTTTAAATGGTCACTGCTCAGATTAAAGTTCATGGATGCTTGAGAATTAAATAGGATTTTGAGAAACCCATAACAGCTGCCTGGCATGCTATCAATAATCAGATTAAATGAAGAAGACAGTACAAAGCAATTAGAAGGATCAGTGAGCACCAACTTCAGGTTGTCTATATATGATTCTAGGAAAGCAACAGGGCAAAACAAGAGGCTGACAGATTTGCTATAAACCATTGTCTTATATGAGCTGCTCAGAATAATGTCTAAGGTCGGGGGACTTCTGGTTTGGCGTCGCGGCAAGACAGTAAGGGAATTAGCAGGCTCCAGCAAGCCCCATGAAAACCCCAGCTGACGAACCACCACCGATGGGTCTTCGGACCAGAACCATTCTGCAGGGACGGGGAAGAAAGAGAGGCACCTCGGATGACCAAGAGGAACAGGCAAGTTCCTTGGAGGTCGGAGGGAACCCTCTGTGACTTGGAGGCAGGGGCAGCAGCCATGGAGGCTGCCACAAAGCTGGGACAACCGGATCGAGTATTGAGCAGGAGAAAAGTGGAACAGAACAGAGTTTTTCAAAGCCGGGTGAGTGACAGCCAACCCAGGCTTGTAATAACATCAAGGGAAACATCTTTTAACTACAAGATGCCTAGCGATAAAATAGTGGCTAAGGAGCACAGGGGCAAAGAAGATTTTGAAATGTAACTTTAAAGAGACAAAAAATCTGATAGAAAATTGACTTTTGAATAAAACTAATTGGAAACATTAAACATTGAGACATGGTCAAAGAATTGGAAGAGTTTAAATTTGGACTGGACTTTAAAAAAAGATTTGATACTTTTAAAACTAAAAAGAAAAAGAGAAGCCAAGTAAGATTGTTATGTAACTGAAACAAGATGGATACTTGTTAAACAATTGGAAATTTTGGATTGCAGAAAGACACCTTCTGGAGTAAAAAGGAACGCTGAAACTTGTTTTTTGTTTTGGAAAATCGTGAACTTTACAGATAACAATTGTGAGAATTTGTGGAGGATGATTTCTTTGTCTGCAGGGGGCTTGACTTTGGGGGAAAAAAAGAAAAGAGGAACCACAACGGAACTCTTATAATTGGGATAATATCAACTTAAAAAGAATAAAATGGCGCAGGAATTAGAAAAGGAACAAATTGATGTATTTGACTTGGAATGGAAATAAGAAAAATAATTAAAATGCCACATGGAGGACAAAATTTAAGGACATTGAAGCTGAAATGAAGTGTACACAAGCAGACAAGAAAATGAAGAAACAAGACATAATGGCTGGAAATAAAAAAGACAAAGACAACATGATTAAATATGAATAAGTAATGAACAGATGGATAATAATAATAAAAAGGACTATGTTGTGACTATGACTAGAGACTACGTTGTGAAAAACAATAGTTATAAAGATGATTACACTGGGATTAACAGTGAAAGGATTGGGGAATATGGGGTAAAATAGAAAATAATGGCCACTGACCACCAAGACTTAATTCAAGATTTAAATCATAACATTTCTTCAAGCCTTTATGGGGGGCCCTTGATGACATCGTGGCCCCTTAGGTTGAAAAACTGAAAATAACTGGTTTACACTGTTTCTCAAAGGAGTTTGGCTAACCTACATTTTCCTTAAAATTGTCTTTTGTGTATTTATACGAGGGAAAATGATGAGGGTAAAAGAATAAACTATATTAGGACAACGGTAATCATTGTCTTGTTAGTGATACTTGGTGTCACCCAATCATCTCTAAGGTGATAATGGTTGGATGATTCTAGAAGGCATTTGAAGTTATTAGTGGGGAACTTGCTTAAAACTGGGATCTGAAATATAAGAGAAAGGGGATCATGACATCTGGAATGTTTTCCTCAAAATCTGAAATGTAAAACAGAAATTTATCTGTCAGTCGAATCTGCATAAACTGCTTAAGTAATTTATACAGTGAGAAGCCTATTCAACTCTGCATATCCTATTTGTCTGAGATATCAAGTTATGCTTGTCTGTTTCTTCTTTTTTTTCTCTCCGATTCATATGGGATTTGCCAATAACAAACTAATGAATACATAGATGCAGTATTTGTATATTATGTGCGCCAATGTTCCATTTATGTAAATCAGAGTGGAAAATCAACTACATGAACAAGAATTAGGAGAGCGTTAGCAAATTCAGTAAGAAAGAAAACCTCATTCCCCAGTCAAAATGGTCTGGCCCACTTACTGCTTCTTTAGCACAGAATAATGAGCCAGTATATAAAAAAATAACTGCTTCACAAAAGTTTGTCCATAGTTCTACAAAAACACCTTATTCATGCATGCAGAAGTTAAAGAAATCAACAATGTTTCATTTGATAGCTGTACGAGGGATTTTCCTTCTTTGAAGCAAGCAGAGATTTTTACTTTTTTAAAAAAAAGAGGAATTAAACTTCATGTATTCATTTTTTGAAAGAAAGCCATTTGGGTCTTTAAAAGTTTTAAGACACTAAAATGGCAATAGGAGATGTTGTTATCACTATGTAGTCATATATGAGATCTTCACCTCCCTTTGACAGTCCCAGATTAAAAGGTATCTGGCTGGATAATGATAGAAAATGAATGGAAAGGGACATATGCTGTGCACATTACCCTGTACATGGTGCACAAAATCCACTATCAGATTATTCATGAACTGGCAGAGACATGGTAACAAGGTCAGCCAATGAATAGGCATAGCAACTAAATCAGCCAATTGGGAGCTGAGACAGACTGGAGCCAGGGCGTATCTTAGTCTGCAGCTTCTGAATCTGTGCAGAGAATTGAAACTTAAACTAAGCAGTCTGTGCATGCTTGTCTGCTCTGCTGAAAATGAAACTGGAAACTGATCTCTCTACTTGTTACCACATTAAAAGAACTCTACTATTGGTATTGTAAAAAATTGTTTCATTTGTTATTATGCATATAAAGAGAAGCTAATGAATCCTGCTGAATCAGTTTATCTGCATGTGCTTCTGGATTTGATTTTTGCAAGAAACTCCGACATCCACTTAGTTCTTGTCCAGGGTATAAAGGTTGGGAAAGGCTGATCTAGAAAGTAGCAGTAGCAGTTATGAACAAAGCAAGATCTTTTCAGGAGATATCAGAAACTCTGTGTTGGCTTATTCTGTTCTTCACATGCTTATAAGATGCTCATGGCCTGAAATGAATTTATATTGGTTTTCTGCTCAAAGAAATGTAGAAGTTGCTCACTGATGTCTCTAGCTGACTGAGAGGCATAGGTAAGCTCTTGCAGCTTGAAGATGATATGTGTACCATTTTTGTTTATGCTTAATGCTCTAGGACAGGGGTGTCAAACTCACGGGCTGTGGGCTGGATGCGTCGTGCGCTGGCCATGCCCACCCATTTTAGTGAAGGGAAAAAAGTTGTGATGCATCACATGACGACAACGTGTCATCACGAGTTTGACACCCCTGCTCTAGGAGATCCATACCAAAATTAAGTGAGAAAAAAAAATCCATAGGTTGACTACCCCTTCCCTCCCCTCCCCTTCCATTTTTTCCCCTTTGCCTTTCAAGGAGTTATGAGTGGAAAAACTGAAGATATATTCTTGGCTATATATTCAGAAAATTAACAGAATTTTAAAAATAGTTTAAGTTTAAAGAAAAGAATCTCTAAAACCTGGCAATGCATGAAGATGATGTTTTCTTTTTTCTCTACTGTTGTCTCTCTGTAATTTTCTCTATGAAGATAGAAAAATGGATGTCAAGTGCAGGAAATCAAGAGTCAAGGCAGTTCAAATGAATACAGGCTTATTATATTCTATTGTTCTCTACAAGAATCCAAACTACTAACGGTCAAAGCAAATTGGCAGTAGATAAGAGTCAACGGAATTCAAGATGGGCTGGACTTAAATCTCTTGTGGGCACAAAGGGACTTGAGGTTGATGATGTGCTTGACCTCTCCCTAGGGCTCAGCCTGGTCATTTCCTACAAAGGACCTGAGAAAAATTGGTCACTTTTGCTGAAAGAGTGGAAGTTGAGGGGATATATATTCTATGTACAAAAAGGCACACACAACACACAAACACAGACATACCCCACCCAAAAAACAATTAGAATATTTTTTATTCAAATATTTTACCCTATGAATAGAGCTACTGCTTGTTAAAAGATATCAGAGATGTTACACCAATAGGAATCACAAAATGTTAGAATATCTTCTTCATATACATCTTCTCAGTATCTTTCATACAAGGATGCATGTATGCAGAGAAGAAAGAACATTCAGTAAAAGAGATAATGTACCCAGAGTGAAAACAAAGAACAAAGAGATACACATAGACAAAAAGACATAATAAACACATATACGAACAAGAGACCGAGCAAGTAGAGCAGAACTAAAGAAAACAATTAGAGTAGGGGAAAAAAGCAAATAAATAATGAGATTGATCAGGGAGAAAGAACAAATGAATAGTGAATCTCCTGCTCCCCACATAGATAAATTGATTATCTGGCATCAAGCCAATGTCTCTTCGGGATCACATAAATAAATAAATATTCTCCATGGCAATCCTCCACATATGTAAATTACAGGAATATCTGCACAGTATAGAGATTAGACTCTCCCAAGTCCAGAAGGGAGATTCCACAAAAAACTATGGAGGGCTAAGATCCTGTAGGACTTTCAGATTCAGACATACAGATACTAGCCAATCAAACAGATATCATGGTAGTAGACCAGAACCAGAAGACAATAGTAGTGATAGATGTAATACTGCTATGTGACAGCAAAATCAGGAAGAAGGACTATTAGAAGTTGAAGATATACCAGGAACTGAAGGACAAATTGGAAAGGATGTGGAAAGTAAAGGCCAAAGTGGTCCCAGTGATGGTAAGAAGACTCTTACCACTGAAAAGTGCCTCCAACAGACCCTAGGAACAACATTAGAGTTCTTTGTCCAGAAGAATGCAATGCTAGAAACAGCTACAGTAAGATCTTTCACAGAACCCTCAAATTCTCAGGCCACTGGTAGAGGACCTGAAATTTAGAAAGACAGAGACCACTCATAGGGGTGAGAAGGGAATTTTTTATATGAAAAAAGTGTACTGCAGCAAAAATGGCTAAGTGATCTCATCCTCCATGGATTCTTGAGCCAGGTAATCCCCTACTTCATACTTACTTCCTCTCCGTAACATTTTGAGGCAGAACAGCCTTTTCTTGGCAGAATATGGATTTCCTTCCTACAGATGTTCATTGAGAGTACAACCTTCTCCTTTCCCCCTGCCCCTGGCAATGAAGACATCTTTTCAATTCTTTGCTTACAGAAAGACAGAGGAGCGAAGAGCATGGTGGGCTCCCACTAACAAATGCTAGACAATGTTAGGAAAATATGCCACGAGAAGGAAGACTAAAAGTTAGAGATTATGTGTTTCTGCTGAAGAATGCAGACAACATAGGACTCCAAAGTTCTCTGCCCTCCACTATATGGAATAAACCCTAGATATCATTTATACCAGAGGCACAGCGGCACAATGGTTAAAGATACTTTTAAAAATATATATATATATTTATATGCCGCCCTTCTCCGGAGACTCAGGGCAGTTTACAATGCATTAAGCAATACTTAGCTTGTCAGCTGTCAGCCCGGGTTCAAGATTCGAGCGCCGCACAATGGGTTGAGATCCCATTACTTGCCACAGCCCCTGGCCAGTGGTGAGTTGCCCCTGGTTCGGACCAGTTCGCAAGAACCGGTAATAAAACTGGCAGGAGGCCCCGCCCACTGCCCCGGATGTCGTCATCAGCTATCTGTGCATGCGTGATCCCGTTGCGAACCAGTAGTAAAGGTAAGTAGAACCCACCCCTGCCCCTGGCCACTTAGCATTTTGAAAGCATGCAAATGCAAGCAGATAAATAGGTACCACTTTGGTGGGAAGGTACCAAAGTACCATAGTACATAATGGTACCATGAGAAGGTACCATCTCATGTACCTGAGCATATAATCATGCTGGCCTCATGACCACAGAAGCGCCTTCAGACAATGCTGACTCACTCAGCTAAGAAATGGAGATGACCACTGCCCACTAGAGTCAGACATGCCTGAACAGGAGAAACCTTTATCATCTATATCATTTGTACTTCTATTTATCTCTATCCATCTCTATATCTCTATTTCTGTCTCAATTATCCCTCTATCTCTATCTCAAGAGCAAAACCAGATGACTCAGATAAGGATGCCTACAGAAGCTAAGGTATAAGGGTCACATGAATTCTTTTTTTTAACCAAATTATCACTTGTCTTCCAATGTTTAATTTGATACCAAAATGGCATCTATTGAACAACGATCTTATATAGCTGGGCCTTTTTTAAAACAAATAAAAGGGTGCCAGAAGCTGTGCTCAAGATACAACTCGTTATGATTGCTTTACATTTTTAAACCAATTTGTGCTTCCAAGGATCAAAGAAAAGTTACCCAGAGCTTCCTTCCACTTATTTCTATCCCAAAGATAGCTAATCTAATCTAAATGCACTTACAACATGAAACTAAGAATTTAAAAAGTACTTTTTTGGGCTTTCAGGGATGATTTTTGTCTTTTTGTTTAGAATAATTAAAGGAAGCCAGCTGTCAGATCTGTATATCTGCCATTTCTTCAGGAGAAGGGAGGGCTCTTTAATTACTTTCTTTACTTATTACTTTCTTTCCTATGTATCCTATATCCTGCAATTTATTGATTTATAACTTTTAGTCTGGCGCCTAAGCGCCCTGGCATTTTTGCACCTTTTGGGGAATGTAAGAGGAAGGAGGGCCATGTGGGTTACATCACTCGAAGGCCAGTGGAGGATGACCCTGAGAAAGTTCCCTTGTCATTTTCTCAGAGCAGCCAGTACAATAACATCTTCGCACCTGTGGATTGGCTGAATCCACATTGGACTGTTGGGAGGGGTTTCTAATTCCTTTATTCTAACTATATGGCCTGAGGACCCTTCAGAGCCTGCTTTCTTTTCACCCTGCTATCACTAAAAGTTTCAAGAGTCTTCACTTTTTTGAATAAGGAGGGAGAGGCCAGGCCTTACATCAGCACTATTAACTCAGTCTAATATTATTCTTGCTCATCCTCCATTTAATTAGATGATTAAATGATTTCAATATATTTGTTGTTGCTGGTTTTGAGTATACAGGTTTATCAATCATCCCAAAACCACAAGGCACAAAGTAGATGATGTCCCTTCAGAAATGAAAATAATTACTTTCTTACAGGGAATTCCTGTCATGGACAAGCTGACAAAAACAAAATGAAGTTTTTATGCATTTATGTCACAGTAGTGATCAAAACAGATCTACACCTTAGCCAAACGCTTCATTTGAAGATAACGTTACCTTTCAAAATGATAACATTATTTTCCTGGTTAAGGAAAACCTATCATTTGAATTATTGGAGCAACGATTTCATGGTGAGGCCCAGAGCAGATAAGAAATTGGGGCCAACAGTTTTCCAGACTTGCAGCCCAGAGTTGTCATTTCAGTGGGCCTAGAACATGCAACATTACAGATTGTCTTGTTTGCTGCCTGGCTACTGACATTACTCTACTCACTACTGACAGTAAAATGTCATTTTGAAGGGTCCTCAGACTAACCCATCTTGAGATTGCTTGCTGTGTGTGTTTGAGCAAGTGACTAACATGGCCACCCACCAACTGTAATTCTGAAGAGGTAACTAAGCAGCTGGCTCTCAAGGCTTGATGGGCAATAGTTTGTGGCCAGAGAACAACTAATGTGAGTATCAAGGTGTTAAACTGGAACATATATTTATATGTCACAAATATCTGCCCAGATGTTAATTCAAACCAAAATTTTATTTTAGGGACCTGCTGGACAATGCAGTAGCAGCAGCAAACAGTATTTTTTTTTAAAGAGAGATAAACAATATGATTAGCATTCAGTATTGGATAATTTAGTACTTATCATTCCTTCTATCTTTTTATATCTGGCTTTATTCTAAAGGTTTCCTTAGTAACTAGGGCACCTGATCTGTTCAATTTTCTAGCATGTGTTATTGTAGATTATCAATAGAAAGAAACACAAAGCTGCTTTCTATATTCTTGAGCTAAAGGAATTAAAATTATTTAATACAAAAGAGAGTTAAAGATTTTGGCAAATCATCCCACAGGTTAGTTTCCATATATTTCTTTAAATGGAAAGGGTCCCAGTCTAGGTGGGTATGTGTGCGTATATGTTTTGTTTTAATTTTTTTTTTCTCATCGCTTTTCATAAACACTTTTTTTCATGTTTATGCTTGACTTCTAAATGACTTGTGACCTTATTTATAACTATATCCTTTCCAAGAACTTGAGGTTGTGAGTTGCTATGGGTTGCTGGGTTGCTGGGCAGGATAGTCAAGAGTGAAGCAGATCTGGGATAGATTATAGCCCTCTTCCCAGAAATCTGGCAATGTGATGAAGGTAGCACATTGTTGTAGGCATTATTATAAGCAATGGAATTCTCTGACTTTGGGGATCAAAATGAATGTTTCCAGAAGTTCATGGAATAAAAACGGATGGTTTTGTAGTATCAAAGAAGGGATTAGCATCTTCTCTTTTAAACTGAGACTCAATTGGAAAGAAAATCAAAGGTAACAGGGAGGTCCCACCTCACTCATAAATAAGGGTTGAGGAACAAATATCTCATTTCTAGGAAACCTAGCCCTTTGCTTTCTGAAATAAAACTATCTTCTCTGCATTTGGGAGAATATTACTTTCCTAATTGTAAGCTGCTGTAAGAAGCTTGCTTTCATCTATGGATCACTAGGTAAACCAATGCAATGCTAACATACCACTGCTGCCTCTTCAAATCAGAAAGCTTAACTTGTTCTTTTTGTAGTTGTTCAGTCATTCAGCTAGTTCTGACTCTTTAGCACCCAATGGCTATAATTTTGTCACGGCTTTCTATCAATAACTGCTTTTGCAAGTTCTCCTGCTTCTCTTATCAGTAAGCCTATTTATTTTATTTATTTAGAAAAGTAATATGGCTGCCCGTCAAATTTTGGGTGGCTAACAATTCACAAAGAAATATAAAATATTAAATAATGATTAGTTTTCCAAAAGACATTAGGTCAGAGTACACGTAGTGAGATACGTCTATCATTTCTTATACAGTTTCTCATACAGTTCTTTATGCACAGATGTCTTTGAATCGAACCTTGTTCTAATGAGTTCATGAAAAGTACAGTTTTGTAGTTCACCACTTCCTTCTTCCAGATTTTCTTTTAAACTTTCAATCACATTGAAAATTTCGATTTCCACATGAAGCCTATGAAAATGCACTTTTTGACTTCTGTAGTAGTAAACAGCAAATTGTTGCAGAATCTATCGGATCATTCCCTTTCTTTTTAGTCCAGGCCTGTCAAACTCCCAGCCCACGGGCCGGATGCATCGTGCACTGGCCACACCCATGCCCAGTTTAGTGAAGGGGGAAAAGTCCTGATACGTCATGTGATGTTGCTGTAATGACGTGAATTTGACACCCCTATTTTAGTCCTTCTGTTTGCTTCATTTTCTAATAGAGGC
The DNA here is from genome assembly GCA_012654045.1 of Ptyas mucosa. Lineage (NCBI taxonomy): Eukaryota > Metazoa > Chordata > Lepidosauria > Squamata > Colubridae > Ptyas > Ptyas mucosa. The sequence goes on along the minus strand of WNWU01000109.1, from coordinate 1,690,020 downwards.
TGATAGCCGTAACTAAAAATACAAAACATTGCTAGTAGCTATTGGAAGAAGCTGTTCAATGACGTTCTACTGCACCATTCCCCCCCACCCAAAAAAATAACCTATACAAATCATTCAGCCTTTTATGCATCACCATGTTTGGTTACCCAAATGGGGATAATCTGAGGCCAAACTGATTGAGAAATGATTACTTTGCCAGGTGGTCAGATGTGTCATGCGGCAATCCAATGTGTGTTCATTCAAAGACTGAATTACACATAACAAGATTTATTACAAGGAATGTAGTGCAAGAAAATTTAGTCAATTTAGTCAATAAGAATCATGTTATTTGCAAGTGTTCAAAAGTAACTTTTTAGCTAATATTTTATCATAAACACAACTCAAAGATGATTTGAAGTTCTAAAATTTAGCATAACTAAAACGCCTGATGAATTGTTTGCTTATGAAAGCAATTAAGACAATATAAATCTGATAATTCCTGATTTGTCCCAATCAACCTGAAGTGCAGCGCATTCTGATCTGATCATCATCCCACAGTCTACTAGAAGGAACCAAGTCTCTTGAAACTAGAAGGAACCAAGTCTCTTGAAACT
>WNWU01000109.1:1656539-1689417 GCA_012654045.1 Ptyas mucosa | reverse complement strand
AGGAACCAAGTCTCTTGAAACTAGAAGGAACCAAGTCTCTTGAAACTCTTCATAAGTGGTTCTGGTTCCTTTTGCCTGACAAAATCCTTATTGTTTTCTTCAGCTTCCTATATGACAAGCTCAAACTGATTGAGGCGCATCTGGCCTTCCTCTCCATCCCATTTGTTCTTTTGCAAGTCTTCCTTTTATGACGGCCCACGGGCTGGATGCATCACATACAGGCCACGCCCACCCCAGCTCCACAAAGGGGAAAAACGTTGTGAAACATCACATGACGGCAATGTGATGCTGCAAGTTTGACACCCATGAACCCTGCCTGAACTACCAGATCCTAATAAGCTGTTTTGGCTGTTGTTCTCCTCTCCTCCTCTGTGGTAGTTTAGGGAGTATAAAATGCTGATGTATTTTCCTGGTAAAGAAAAATTAGCTTCTTGCTTCAAGATACAATCACTATTCAAAAGTATAACAGCTGTGACTCTTCTCCTAATTCTTTCTGGCAATCTTCACTTTGGTTTGAATCTCCTAGCATTTTGGGATCTGTCCAATTTTATCCCCATTACAAGGTCAGAAGTTGCCTGATGTTGCATGTGTGAATTATTAGAGTTCTGAGTGGAGATATTGTTAGTAGTTGTAGTACAGCCTACTCTGAGCCTCACCACCATGTACCTTTATATACAGTGCAGAATGTCCTTTCAATTGGTACTCCACCTCTTGAATTTACCTGTTGGAAAATTCCTCTTCCCCTGGAATGAAATGATATAAAAGACTTGGTACCTCTAGAAACTTAACCACAGATAGATCTGAGCTCCATGCAGCCATAAAACTATTAGAAAGAGAGAAGTTTGGCTATGTAAGGTGGGTTTAGGGAATGGGACAGAACAGGTGTCCAATTTATATGCCATTGATGTGCTTAACTACTAACAAAATTGATACACCATGGCAGATTTTCACTATTATTTTATATTAACGGAATGTTAGTTAACAAATTTAATTCACTGATATGCTTTCTTTTTTTAAAAAAGGATTTTTTTAAAAAAATACAGATTAATCACTAGACTTGTAAAGGTGTACATCAGAATCTGAAAAGCTTAACTTGGAAAAGCTCTGTGCAATCCTTACTATGTTTGCAGTGGAAATAACAATTTACTTTCAGAGTAGCAGTCCTCATTTGCTTTGGCTCTGGGCACTCCCATGTTTTCTGCTTTGCCTTCCCTTTTGCTCAGCTGACCCACTGAAAGAGAGCAAAATGCTTGCAGCCTCTTTTTCATTTCTGGCTTTCAAGTCAGGTTACTAGTAATGGTACAAAGTAATCTGAAGAGTGTGTTTATCAACTCTACTGAAGTAGCCAAGCAAAGATTCGTATTAGCATTCCACTACATGATCTTAGAGCATAATTTTCTCTTGGTATAGTTTTTCTGAACTCAACACCAAGCTCATTGGCTGATGTGACAAAATGTCATTGTAAGCTGGAACAAATTTGTATATTGTCCAAAACATTTATTTGCTGGTGATCACCTTCAATTTATGAGATAATATATCATCGTGCTGCAAGCTGCTTGAGATACTATGGGTTCTGCCATTTCTTATTCAGTGATTGCCAATTTTCCTATAAATCATCAGCAGCTGTATTGCTAAAGTCAGGGGGAATCTTGTGACTGACAATGTGCTTGGAATACACTGTCACTTCACAGTGCAATTAGCCAGGGTACAGTCACATTGATTTCAGTTGTGCATGAACCATGCCAGGCATTCAGATAACCAGAGGTTTGTGTAGATAGAAATGTAATTTACCTGGGATTGCATTGTTACGGACTTTATAGGAAATGGAAAATAGTTAAATAACAAAGAGGTTTGGATAATGAGCTTCTGAATGTTTTCCTCTCTTTCTTTATTGTTCAAAACAGGCTGATACTGAATATCTATTTCGAAGTTCTTGCCTGTGGCTGGGAAGAAAGTAAGCTGGGATTTGAAAGAGATTTCTAATTTCTGAGAAACCAAAGTCCTCCGAGTCTTTCAAAAATCCCCGTCTTGAATTATAATTAACCTTGTTCTCTGGTACAGACGTATGGCTCTATATTGAATTGGAAGAAACAGCAAGTCAATCTGTCAAAAGGTACATTCAGTAAAGCAACCTTTGCCAGATTTCCATTTGCAGTACAAAGTGTGTCAGCTGAACTAATTAATGTCAAATATTTAGTATTTTCTACAGGCATATACCATTCAATGAAGTTGCCAAAAAGCGCTAGAAAAGGTAGAAATTATCTTTCTCCTTATGCTTTCATCAGGATCCGCTTTCTGGAAGAACATCTGTGTTAGCCTGTGATAGGAGGAAGGTGGCTTGGCACAAAGCCTCACAAATTATTGTAACAGAAGTGAAATGAGGTGGAAACTCAGGAACTCAAATGAGTCAGGTTTCTAAGAGATAATGGTGGAGGTTATGTATGTGTGTGTGTATTTCTTTGGGAGACAAATTATTTCTAGAGTTACCTTTATCAGTTTTCTATTTACTAATACACAATAACTAATGCTGTAAAGAGCAACGTAGATTTGCTTCAGCGAAACAGTTTGGACCAGGGAGACAATATGATTTGCTTCACTGAAGCAAAGAGGCAGCTAGATTTGCCTTGACAAAGCAATTTTAGCAGCCTTGAACCACTTTGGGTCACCGCTGTGAGAGAAGTGCTTGCTTTGCCTTCTCCCCTCAGGATAGACTAAAGTTAATTCAACTTTTAGAATAATGCCACCTTTTTTCAGGCTTGTAGAAACTGGGGGGGAAATAACAACAGTGAGAGGGTCACACTCACATGAGGCCCAAAGCATTTCTTCCATTTTGTTTTTCAAAACATGCAGTCCTTATACAAATTTTGGGTGTGGAAATGTTTAAAAGAGGGATTTGTGGGGGCAGGGTCAAAGGCTAGGTAATATAGGCAATATAATAGTTTTGCTAACAAGATAACTGGGACTAGGATACAAAAAGGTGAGGGCAGAAGAAAAACTAAAATGTACAATGCAACAAAAATTACATTAATGAAATGCAGTTGACATAATTGCTCTGCGTGCATTCAATAATTTTTCCTTTCATTCTATTAAAAGTTATAATTTGGTATCAAGGGCTTTAAGTTTTTCAAAGCCTGAAGCCTTAGGTTATTAAACTTTTCTTTAAATAATCAGCATTTACCAGGAAAAGACAGGAAAAATAATGCCAGCTAGTAAACCATTACAGTACAAATATAGGTCCATTAAAAAAATTCTGCTAGAGTAGATCAAAGCTCAACCTAATCCAATGTCCCATTTTCCACAGTGACTGGTACTCATTTGGCCTGCAAGGCAGCCTAGCTTTATTTTGCTTTGAAGAGCTTCAGATCATGGAGATAAAGTACCGTATATACTCGAGTATATGCCAACCCGAATATAAGCCGAGGAACCTAATTTTACCACAAAAAACTTGGAAAACTTTTTGACTTGAGTATAAGCCTAGGGTGGGAAATGCAACAGCTACTGGTAAATTTCAAAATAAAAATAGATACCAATAAAATTACATTAATTGAGGCATCAGTAGGTTAAATGTTTTTGAATATTTATTTCAAAGAAAAACAGTAAACTAGCTCTGTAAGTGCACAGTGTAAACTACACTATAACTAAATTACACAAGAGAATGTAGTATATATATCAAAAATAATTCAATAACAATTTAATCTGATACATTGGATTAAGTGATGTAGGGCTTGATCTAATTTCAGGCAAGTTCAAGCCTCTGTTAAGAGATACCTGCATTCTCTCTCTCTCTTTCTCCCTTTCTTTTTTTTCCTCTCCCTTTCTTTCTTTGTCTCTTTCTTTCTTCTCTCTCTTTCTTTTTGGCCTTAGCAAGCCTCCCTGCAGCCCCTGGAAGCCAAAACAGGTAGCAGGAAAAAAGGCATTTTTCCTCACTCGAATATAAGCCGAGCGGGGCTTTTTTCAGCATTAAAAATGTGCTGAAAAACTAGGCTTATACTCGAGTATATACAGTAAGTAGACTTTTTCTTGACTTAGAATCTCTCAGCTGTCTCCTCCTCCTCCTCCTCCTCCTCCTCCTCTTCCTCCTCCTCCTCCTCTACTTAGCAACTGTAAAATTTGGAAGGACATTCTGCACTCCATGCAGAAATGCCTCATCCATCTTTTATAAGAGCTAGTGGATTCTTAGAAAATGCTACAGAGAAGAGTATTGACTCGATCTGCAGCACTTGCAAATGCTAGTGAAGATTCCTCAGAAATCACTTTCAACATTTGCAAGTCTTCATAAAGCAAAACGATACAGTATGGCAGTTGTCACTGCACTAGGAAGCATGGGGACAATGTTGCTTTATGAAATAGATTTGCAATGATGGGTTTTGTTGAAAGATCCATTGAAACTACAAACAAATATCCTTTGCTGCACAGCCTTAATATCCCTGTATAAGTATTTGAAGACCTTTTCTAGGAGTGGTAAATATTTAGTCAAAAACACTGACATAAAGGCTGAATAAGAAGCTTAGGTTATAGATCCTCTTGACCATTTCAAAGAACCCTTGAAGTCTGTGATACATACCAATAAAATCAGTACTTAAGCAAAGTGAGAGTTCTTTTTTCTTTCCATATTATCCCATTACTATTTTCAGTTCTTCTCTGTGGGCGCACCTACTCTGTGGAATCAACTCCCCCTGGAGCTCCGGATGGCCCCTGACCTTCGCTCTTTCCGCCGTGACCTCAAAACATGGCTATTTGGCCTGGCCGGATTGGACTGAAGGGTTTTTTTAAGGGGATTTTATTGGTTTTTATATTTTAATAGTGAATTTTATGTGTTTTTTTTATCATTGTGAGCCGCCCTGATTCCTTTGGGAGAGAGGGCGGCATACAAGTTTAAATGAATGAATGAATGAATGAATGAATAAATAAATAAATAAATAACAAGGGGTACATTTTGGGATACAAGGGGTAAAAGGAATATGATGGCAAGCATGCCCCAAATCTACCATGTAGACTGGATACCTGTAGTACAACAGGTGTGAATATCTCTATAGAGATAATAATTCCCAAGAGACAATTCTTATATGCAAAATATATATTTACTGGTCCTTTTCAAATAAGAAAGTATGCAAAATGCAGAAAAGGAATAAAAATAAAAAAATAGTAAGCAAAAGAATTTGAAGGCATAAGATAAGAAAAAAATATAACTAAATTAAGTTTCACCAAATTATTTACTATAGTTTGTTCTTTCTTGTTCTTCAAAATAATCATTGCCTTTAACACATCCATACACTGATATACTTTTGGGACTTTCTTCCTCTCAGCCCTTCCTTCCTTCCTTCCTTCCTTCCTCCTTTCCTTCCTTCCTTCCTTCCTTCCTTCCTTCCTTCCTTCCAATTCATATTTAATCTGCATCCATTCAGCCATTCATTCTAGACCCTATCTTTTTCTGTTTTACTATACACATTTGTATGCAAGACTTTTACTTTCTTTTCTACTTTTGCTCTTGAAATGAAAAAGTGAAAATAGAAGAGAAAGTAAAAGGTGTTTTCCCTGATCCAATTTGACACTACCATTTCTAATTAAACTTGCCACTTTACTTCCCTGCCTAGCCAATTCTTTTTCACACTTTCAGATTACTTTCATTAAGAAAGGTTGCACCCTTCTACATTTTTTGTATGTGTTGGTTGATTTTACCAGCACTTACTTATATTTTCTTATATATTTACATAAAAAAGGTAAAAAGGAGTCCCTGTGGATTTTATTTGTTGACTACAGGGGGTGGTTCTTATTTCTGTTTCAAGGCCAATGAGCCAGTACTGTCCAAAGACATTTTTGTGGTCATGTGGTCAGTATGACATCATGGACCACTGTTACCTTCACACTGAATTGATACCTATTTATCTACTCACATTTGTATGCTTTTGAACTCTTAGGCTGACAGAAAATGAGGCAAGGATGGGTGCTCTCCCATCACATAGCTCTTGGGTCTCAAACCTGGGCTACCAGCTTTCCAGTTGACAAGCTCAGTGTCTTAACTGTTGAGCCACCATGCCAACCTATATATTTACATATACTTAAACATTTTCTCTTGAAGAAAATAAGCTGAGTCATCTTATTATGGATAAAGATTTCTTATTGACATAATGCACTGAGATTGTCCTTTATACTTCAGAAATCTTTGTATTATATAACTGCTTGATTCTTACATCTGATTTTACATTATTAAAACACATTTCCAAATTTATCTTTTTCCTTTTTCATTGTTTTCTCCCCTGTGCTACAGCATCCTTTTTATGTTTTTACCTGGACGTGAAGCCAGCATTAATTTTCTGTGAAGTCACTACAGAATTTCACTCCAATCTCATCAATGTGTGTTTGTATGTTTGTGGGTGTGTGGGTGTGTATTAAGTATGATAGCATAGTAGTTCTAAAGCAACTACTTATTTCAATAGCCATTTATTAAAGAATAATATTTTAGAAAAGAGGTAAAGTAAGCATTGGAAATAATTGTAATATGAATCACTCAGTTTTTCAAACAAAAGGAATATTGTGAAATCAGAAAAAAGAAAAGAAAACCAAATGGTTGGCAGAAATTGGTGGACTATCTTACACAGTAGAGAACCAAGTAAGCAAAGAAGTCAAAGTCATAGTCCAGATTCAACCAAGTGGTATATTTAAAAAAATCTGCCATATTCTGACAGGAGTTAATTTCAGTGGTCCATTCCCATTGGATTCCACAATCTGCTAAGGCCTTACATCAGACAAAGTCCATTTGCTTTAGTTTTTCCTTGATCAAAATTTGCAAACAAACAAAATTTTCTATGCCAGGAAAAAATGTCCACTCTTGACAGTTGCATGCAAACAATAGCAGTTATATTTTAAAAGACAAGTTTCATTGGGGGAATTTGCATTTTAAAAGCTAGCATCGGAAAAATTTACATGCCAAAGAATGAAAACAGGATGATTTGCATTTAAAAGAGGTTCTTGAACAATTTACAGTCACAGTTATGTAAATTAGTAGAAGCTGTATAGAAAGCTTCTGAACGTTAGGAGACATTGTGAATGTAAATGATAACAAAATTTTCTATGAGTTTTAAAGAATGCATAGGACACAAATGTTCTTCTACTAACGCTGCTCTAATGAAGTTGAATAGTAAAGCAATCTACATCTAATCGGGAAGAAAATCTTGCCATGCAGACAGATGGGTCTTCCTCTACCCTACAATCATACTACAGGTGCTCCCTGCAAAAGACCACGTCCATAAATGATTAAATTATGTAGGCCCTCTATTTTCTTGTGAAAGAGATGAAGCACATCATTCTAACATTTTCACAAATTGATGCCCTGCCTCAGAAAGAGCAGGAGATTCAAAGATGGAAGAAAAGAGGCTTGGGAAGTTGAATAATATTGCAAATTTCAGTGTAGAGATTCCTGAGTCAGACTGAGCACTAACCCCATAGAAGAAATCAAAGAGATGTTATCCTAGCATTGGTGCAGTCTAATGCATAGCAAGGCAAATGTCTGTCTCAATGGATTCTATCTCTGTAAAGGTTGTCTGTTTTCTTTTGGAGTTTTTAAAAGGCATACCTTTTTCTACAGTTGTTGCCATCTTCAGAGGAGGAGGTGGTGGAAGGAGAACGTTCCTCTTCCTGAATGAAGTTTCATTTCAACTTCAATCAAGGGTGAAGAGTAGCTCCTTGCAATTGAGGAAATAGGATCTCTAATTTCATTTCATTTTTCATTTTATTAGATTTATGTACCGCCCTACTCCCGAAGGACTCAGGGCGGTGAACAGCCAGAAAGATAAAACACACAAATTACAAAATTTAAAAGACAATATAAAAACCCATTAAATAATTTGGCCCAAAACAATTTAAAACACCCCTAATGTTTTAAAACCATTTTTAAAAGTTACAATTAAAAGGGAAGTTAGGCCAGGCCAGCCTGTTGAAATAAATAGGTCTTGAGGGCATGGCGGAAGGTGTGTAAATCTGGGATTCTCCATATCTCCACCATTTCCGTGCTGTACCCAGGCCTGAAGCCCGACTGGAACGGGTCCAGATAAACCGTTTCATCCAAGTACTGAGGAAGCTGTCGTACCACCACACTCTCAACAACCTTCACCACAAAGCGAAGGTTGGAGACTGGATGATAGTTTGCTAACACTGCCGGGTCCAGGGAAGGCTTCTTGAGGAGAGCCCCCACCACCACCTCTTTCAAGGCGGTAGGAAAGTCACCCTCACTCAATGAAGCATTTATAATCCCCTGGAGCCAGCCTCGTGTCACCTCCCAAGAAGCCAGCACCAACCAGGAGGGGCACAGGTCCAATAAACATGTGGCTGCGCTCAGTCTACCCAGAATCCTGTCCAAGTCTTCGGGAGTCACAGGGTCAAACTCTTCCCACATAACATTCTCAAGACCTGTCTTCATCATCCCTTCTGAGTCTACCCAGTCAGAGTCCAAGTCTTCCTGAATCTGAGTGATTTTGTCATACAGATACTGCACAAAGTCCTCGGCTCTACCCACTAATTCATGAGTTAGCTTCATTTACTGCTGTTGCTGGGATACAATTAAAACAGGGGTCTCCTACCTTGGCAATTTTAAGACTTGAGGACTTCAACTCCCAGAGTTCCTCAGCCAGCAAAGCATTCTGGGAGTTGGAAGTCCACAAATCTTAAAGTGGCCAAGGTTGGAGACCCCTAAATTAAAACACTGCCCTAAAATATAAAGCAAGCCAGATTAAGGTAAATCAGAAGCATGTAATACTGGTAGACATGTTCCAAAAAAATCAGACTATACTTATTGGCATTCTCATCTTAAAGGCTTGAGAAATTGGGGCTTTGGAGATCCCAAATGTTAGGAGTGAAAAAATCCAAAATGATCACTACAAGGCAGCAATACAATCTTGCTAATATTGTAAATGGCTCTTTGATGGAAGAGATTTGTTCATTTTATTTAGCTCTATTCTTCTTTTCTTTTGTTCAATCATATCTGATTCTCGGAGACTGGACAAGTCCCTGAAGTTTTCTTGGCAAGATGTTTCAGTAGTGGTTTGCCGTTCCCTCCTTCCTAGGCCTGAGAGAGAAGGATTGGCCCAAAGTCACCCAGCTGGTTTTGTGCCTAAGGCAGGATTAGAACTCAGGGTCTCCTGGTTTTTAACCTGATGTTCTAACCACACCACCAAACTAGTTCAATAGCATTTATAACCTGCCCTAACTCAAAGCATGCCTGATGACATACAATAACTGAAATCAAAATGCAATCCTCAGGTAGACACTATCAATCAGATCAGCTGGGGCTGAAAGTGCATTAAAACAGCAGGATTTTTTGTTTGTTTGTTTGCTTACTGAAATTGCCCAAAACCTGAGGAAAGCTTGTTCCACAGAGAAGAGATTATCACAGAGAATACCTTTGTCTCGTCCATCCCCATGAAATCCCTGTGGCAGGAAGGAAGGATATACCATTATACACCATTTTTCAATGGTGTGCTGTAAAGGATTTTATTTTAAAGGTAATGCCCAGCACTTTGAATTAGACTGGGTAATTGCTGGCAGACTATGCCATGACTTTAAAACATGTTTTTTTCTATCATGGCAAGACTGTCCCCTTAGCCACAGGTGCTAAGCTTTGTACCAGCTGCAGTTTCTGAGTCACCTACAAAGGCTGCCCCATGAGAGCATATAGCAGCAGTCTACCCCAAATCAATCAATCAATAATCAGTTAAAAACTCTAACAGTATATTTAGCATTCTAGTCAACAAAAAGGTAGTGGAAATCTTTTTAGACGTTATACCCAAGTGCCTTGATTGGGAGAACGTTGCCTTTAAAAAAAATCAAATCAATTCTTGAAATAGAATAGAATAGAATAGAATTCTTTATTGGCCAAGTGTGATTGGACACACAAGGAATTTGTCTTGGTGCATACGCTCTCAGTGTACATAAAAGAAAAGATATATTCACCAAGAATCATAAGGTACAACACCTTCCCTATGATAATCATAGGGAACAAATAAGCAATCAAATCATATTAGGAAACAGTTGTTGTGTCTTCGGCTCCCGAGCCCGGACCTTCGGAGGAAGAACCCTCCGAAAGTGAAGAGGAGGAGGAGGCAAGGCCCCCCTCTCCTGGCCTGTCTGGTTTGGCACCACCCCAGGCCCCAGCTGAAAGCCCTGAGGAGGAAAGCTCCTCTGAGTCAGACGTTAATGAGGAGAGGGAGTGGATTAATCTCAGGTGGCGACGATCAGAGAGACGGGCTCAGCAAAGGAGTGGGTGGGGCCGAGCACGAGGTGATGAGTCACAAAGCCAATGCCCCACAAGGTATAAAAGGAGCTGACCTTACCTTGTTGGCTTTTGTGATGAACAAATTATTAACTTGGCTGCTTGTTTCCTGAAGTACTGCATCAGATAAGTGTTTGCTAACCTTAAGACTGTTTGTTTTTGGACATGCCGGAGAGCCTTATCAGGGACTGGCCGTGGCAACTCAAAATAACAGCTGTCTTTATCTCTCCCGGGCTCGCTGCCAGCTTGTTGTTTATGAATGGTGAATAAACGACTTTCGTACACTTCTGTTTGTGTGTGTGCTTGTCTGGGCTCCTGAAGCAGGGAGGGGACAGAACAACAGTCAATATAAATCATAAGGATACCAGCAACAAGATTACAGTCATACAGGCCTAAGTGGGAGGAGATGGGTGATAGGAACGATGAGAAGAAATAATAATAGTTTGGCCTGGAAACAGAACAAAGCTGTAGGCTTTGCTATATAGTTTTGGGATTTTTATTTGTATTGCTTTGTAGCTGTTTTCCAGGTATTTCACAGTGAACAAAAATTCACAGTGAGTAAAAAGGCACATGTTTCAGAAAATTCTTAAGGGCTCTATTTCTAACATTGATTTTGGCATTCAATCTTCAACCATTAAGATTTCTCTAATAGTTTTCATTTAAAAATGGTTTCCTCTGAAGGTTCTGGCTAAGTTTCCAAAAGGTTGAAGAAGGAACTGATATTTTCAGATTAATTCCAAAGTTTTCCATAGCTGTAGTATTGAGAAGACATCTCTGTGAAACAGTATAAACCAAAATGTCAATAATGATGGAAGGGAACACCAAATTAAATCCTTGCTCCATGAAAAAGTGGAGGACTTTTAATCTATAGCTCACAAAATGGACAACATAGTGATGATCTTCCTTTTCTTAACTTCCTTCTCTAAGAGATATTGGCTCAGTATGGGAACAAGATGAGGTCCAAGTAATGGGTCCAAGAAAGATGAACCTGTTTGTTTCAAGGTAGGAAATCTAAAATGACCTTCTAATGAGTAGGCAATTCTACACAAGTGGTCTATAAAGCAAATGGGTGCAGGTTTATTCAGAAGTAAGACCCACCATTGATTGATTGATCGATCGATCGATTGATTGATTGGATTGATTGATTTATATGCCGCCCTTCTCCAGAGACTCAGGGCGGCTTACAATGCATTAAGCAATAGTCTTCATACTTTTGTATATACCTGCTTAGTAGGGCTTTCGCCCCCCACAAGCGGTGTTCTTTTTTATACAAAGTCAGCTTATTGCCCCCATAATCCAGGTCCTCATTTTATCTACCTCGAAAGGATGGAAGGCTGAGTCAACCTTGAACCTGGTGAGATTTGAACTTGCAATAATTGAAGTGGCAACTAATTGCTACTTTAACAGCACTTAGTCCACTGCGCCACCAGGCTCTTGAGTTCCACTGAGTTCTATGGATCTTATTCCTTAACAAGTGGAGTTGAATTATTGTCTTATTGCATAGTTCTATACATTGGCTTTTTGGGAACTGAAATTTGAGTTCTAGAAGGATATCCAAATCAGGAAAGGCTATAAATTAAACTGCCTAGATTTCCCCAAGTTGGGTACCTTTCAGGCTTCAGCTCCCAGAACCCTATTGTGTTTAATGTATTTCTTTATATGTGTGCTTAATATTACAACCTAAGAGTTGCAAAATAATTCAAACTCTTCTATATAAATTGCAGTGAGGAAAGATGATAAATATGAAAAACAGGTCTGAGTCAGCATACATTTCTTCTGTGTAATCAAGGATGCTTGAAGGAAATGAGAAATACAATGTACAGCAAGATGACAATACCTTCAAGGCAGCAGCTGGAATAAATAAGCTCCCATTTTCCTAGTTATTTGCCATGAAAGCCAGTCAATTATATTACTAAATGCTTATCTCAAAGATTATTCAATCTCCAGGTGAAACTCATTTATATTTAACTACCACTTAACTCAGTCCTTGCTTAGAGGCATAGCTCTTCCCCTTGACAGCCTGAAGCTGTGCCCCAAACCCAACAACAGAGAGAAAGGAGCACCAAGCTATTCCAGGCCTGCTATTCACACAGAATAGTTATTGACTTGCAAATTGTGACAGGAATCTTTTGGAAGTATTTAGCCGCCCTGTGCAAATTCAGAGGGCAATGCAAATAAAAACAAAGTGGAAATGGGTGCTTCTGCTCTGTGGCAGTTCACATTTTTACTCTTCTACCCGAAACAACATCCCAGTTGCCATAGTTACTCTTCAGAAGTTGCTTACTGTGGCATCTTCAATTTTAAAGGTAAGAAAGGGCATTGCTTTATTTTTTATTTGCACAAAGCTCCATGTTTTTTTTATTTTAAATAAATATCTACTTAAAATGCACTTAAATAAAACCCTACTGAGAGCAAACTGTTAAATTTTTGTTGCAAAAGAAGGATGACGGGCATTGCATACACAACTGAGAATCAGAAGGGATACTGATGTTTGCTAACTGAGGACAATTCATTGTATCCTGGCTTGCTCCCTCTTCATCTTCCCATGTCAAGATCAGAGTCAGACTAGCTACTTTCACCAAGGCTTCTACTCTGTAGGGAAACTCTTACAAAACACTCCTTCAGATTTCCAGGCTTTGCTTGTAGCTGCAGCTAATTCTCAGGCAGAATCCTTTCCCTTCTCTGTCCTTACGGCTATAAAGAAGATGCCTCAGGATAAATGATTGGCTTATGTCCTGCCTTAGCCTACCATGGTAATAAGAAAGATGCTTTTGCTTCCCTTTTTCTCCCCCACTGAGCCTGTAAAAAAACCAGGTCAACACAAAAAGTTGTTATGCTTTGCTCTATGTACCTAATCTTTTCTTGTATATAGTTGTTTCATAACTCCCTTATCTAGCGACTTTTGCAATTGCAACAGTGGTGAAGTAACTTTGTGACCCATCTTTACATTTAAAACCTTTGCAGGTCTTTAAAGTAAAGGAAAGCTGAAGTAGAGCTACGGTGGCATAGTGGTTAGAGTGCAGTACTGCAGGCTACTTCTGCTGACTGCAGGCTGCCTGCAATTTGGCAGTTCAAATCTCACCAGGCTCAAGGTTGACTCAGCCTTCCATCCTTCTGAGGTGGGTAAAATTGAGGACCCAGATTGTTGGGGGCAATATGCTGACTCTGTAAACTGCTTAGAGAGGGCTGTAAAGCACTGTAAAGCGGTATATAAGTCTAAGTGCTATTGCTATTGCTAAGTAAGTTCATAGGCACAGTTGCAAGTGTTTTACTTAAAGGCAGAGTTGCCAGACACAGTTTTGGTCACTAAACAAGGACTACCTATAACACCGAACCCTGAAAGTTAATTTTATGATGCTAGAAGTCAAATGGCATTTTGAACTAGTCTAACTCCCTGTCACCATCTGAGGTCTCCTTCTCCCATACCTCTCTCAGCCCACACAAAGTTTGGACCAGTGCTGATGGTCTTTTTTTTCCCTCCTCTTTTAGGAAGAGGAAGCTCTTTAACTCAAGGGATCCCAGATAGCACAATGGATGATTCAGGATTCTTCTTACAGAAGGACAAAGTAGTTAGTTCCACACATAATATGCCTGCCAGTTCCATTCAATGATGCCTTTCTCACTGAAGTGGAGATGTGAACTGAAGGAAGTCTCCTGTGGCATGAGGCTTACCACAAAGCTACAGCTGCTAATATGCATTTGCTGATTCGATGGCCTTAGACCACAGACACAACAAACCTCTAAATGATTAGTCATGTTTGCAGCATTGCAACTCATTATACTGCAGGTGCGGCAGTTAAATATCTAATGGAATGGAATGTCACCTCCCTCCCTTTTCTGGACTTGGGTGTTCATAATCCTAATGGCAATTGCTATTGGTACTGTCCCCAGCATAAAAGGCAGCCACCTAAATGTGCTAGATTTTCATATCTTTTGCTTGCTTTGGTTTTTTTCCTTTCCTTTTTTTAAATAATATGGGTTTCTACTGGCATTCTCACAATGGTTGGGTATTTTTCTGAACATCAGGCGTGATCTTCTGAAAGAAACCCTGGAATGCAAAATGCTACATTTAAAAGAATATTGTTGCTTTCTGGAATTCAAGGTCCTCTCATCAGAACTTGGCAAACATTATATTTCTTTTGTTTCATCCGTGATTGGTGTGCTCCCTCCTCAAGAGGCTGTACTTGGACCTGGCAGTGTTGGATAGCTTTCATCCAGTGTCCAAATTTCCCTTTTTAGAGAATGTTATTGAGAACATTGACACTCAGTTACATAAATAATAAATAAGGAATAAATAAATGAATAAAGTAGATTATCCAGACCATTTTCAGTCTAGGTTCAGTATGGCTTAACTTGTAAAACAGCATTGGTGATGTTTGGGGATGACCCCTGGAGATGGAAGTAACGCAACTAGCTTAGCCCTCCTGGATCTTTTTAGTAGTTTTTGAAACCATTAATCATGGCATCTTTTTGACTGGCTTCGAGGGCTGGATGGAAGACATTGTTTTGCAGTGGTTCACCTTCCTTCTTCACAGCAAGTTCTAGTTGGTGTATGTGAGGGTGAGATGCCTAACTCTAGGCCTCCACTTTGTGGGATGCCTCATGATTTCAGTCTCTTATTACTTCTCTTTAATATTTACATCAAACAAATGGGCGAGATCATTTGAAAGCAAGTTGTACCCACTTTATTTCTCTACCACTGGCTGTGTTTTCATCTCCCTGGATCTGGTGATGGATTATTTTTAACTCATGACGGGTAAACATCTCTTGACAAAGCCAATGAACAACTTGGAAACTCTTCTGAATGCACAGAAGTTTGAGAATCCTGTTTGAGAATCAGGTGCCGGCTTGGCTAGAGGAGTTTACAGATTCAATCTGTGCCTATTCTTAAGGCACTTAATGCCTTGTTCCCAGTCATTCATGATTTGGTCACGTCCCAGTTAGACTAATTTAATATTCTGTATACGAGACTGCCCTTGAAGACCACTTGCAGGATACCTCTCCCTGAAGAGGTTACATAGGGTGACCACATTTCAGGGCTCTTCCCTCAAATGTTGCCAGCTATTACAATCTAGGAAGTATATCTTTTCTGTAGCAGTCCATGCTTTCCCCACTGGAATCCAATATCCCCCTACTCATGCAACAGAATGAGGTTGAAGCTTGGGGATTGTATTTGATGATGTATTGTAGAATGTTGATTGTGGCACCAGGTTCTGGTTATACTCTGTTTTGGTTTTTATTATGGTTGTGGGCTGCCCAGAGTTGTGGTACATGGGATGGGTGGTCATATACATCTTTAAAACAAACATATTTTGGAAGATTGCAGAAGAAAAGAGAGGAAAGGAACTGCTGTTGTGCAGATGTAAATCAGCTTGGCTGATAGTCATGAAGAAGGATTATAATTTGAAAGGCAAACTGAATCCCCATTAGAACAGTGACCAAATTAATAACATATCAAATTGTAGTGTCCAGTGAGTAGTTACAGATCAGCTTTCCTTCCTATTGTATTTCCTAATGCTTCTTTCTGTGAAGCATAGAAGCATTTTGCTTCAAAAGTTAAATTTTATGCAATTGAATCCCTCCCCAGAATTTCAGAATAACTGGGGAGTCTGGAGAGAGTGGCCATTCTCTAAGTTAACCTTCGTTAGCAGTATATGCAACATCCACAAAATTGTAATATTAATTTATAATATAGAAATTATTCGCTATATAAAGCTAATATCCTTTTTTTCTCCAGGTAAAGTGTTTTCCATGTGAAATTAATCTTGGGTGATACTATCTTTGTATCGGTCTTCTTTTAACCTGATACAGAAGGCAACATTCACCTATACCTTATATAAACCTGTCAATGTTCATTAATATTTATCTTCAAGCTGTCAACATCCAGCTAAAAAGATCTGATAGATGACATGCAGTAGGAATCAACATTTGACAATATCCATCATATCATGTAGCTGTCACTATTTCATTCTATTTGGCAGTGGAAATGGTGGACCAATCAACATTAACAATATCTGATATGCAGCAGGAAAAAAAAGAAATAAAGAGGAAGAGGATCTGATACCCCTTTCAATGACAAATGTTCTCACGTTTCCTTTTTTGATTGATAGTGAAGTTTATAATTTCCTGGTAAGATTATGAATCTCAACTACCTATAGTCCCGAAATATGATTTAGTGAATACTTCTTTTTTAAAAAAATTGAAGTCCAAGCCAGAGAGTATTTTTCCCCATTTAGCTCTCTCCTGCTTGGCCTCACAATTGTAGTATCAAGACTATGAATGAATGGTTAATTTAATTTATTTTTAATGAATTTACTGGATTTATCTTTCCCAAACATATGGGACATCTGGAATGGACATGTCTTGACATCAGCACTTTCTTAAATGTTGTGAAGCAATTTGATGTGTGTAATATGTACAAAAAAAGATAGGAGATTGAAGTCAGTACAAAATTATCTGTGCCTGAAGAAAATGGAAAAAAATGTATTATGTTAGGGAGATAAATAGAGAAAAAAATAAATGCTACAAAAAAAAAAAAATACCATTCACCTAAATGCACATGGTGGAGAAAATATACTCAACTGTGTGGTAGTTTTTCTTAAGTTTAGAAATTTGCAGCTTTATAAAAGTAGGTGAAGCTGAACATGACACATTTGCCTCTTCCTTGTCAAGAACAGCAGCAATCACGAAATGCAAATGGAAAACATCTCTCCTCTTTCACTGATATCTTCAACAGTATCCCAGACACAGGCAAATCTAGGAAATGTCCTTTTCTCGGAGCCCCTAAGTTTTTTGTATGGTTAGCAAATATTGGGGAAATTATTCCTGTGGCCTTTAACTTTCTATGTAGAGATTGAGATGACACCTTTCTGCTACTTTAGCTGTCTTACTGCCACCAAGCTAGGTAATTGCAGTAGAAATATTATGTAAGCCAGTGGGGAAAACTGAGTAGGGACTAGGGAGGATTTTATTAGACTACAATCCAGATGGACTTGGACTTTAACTCAAAAACTTATTTAGTTTTATTTCTGGATAGTTAAGCAGTGATAAATACAATTCTGAATGAGTTGGCTATAGAGAATTTAACCATTACTAATCAGAAATGCCCTTCTCCTAATTGGTGGCAGTATTTCATAGTCTCTGATAACTCCATAATATTCATTAATTAAGCAACAGATTCATTCCAATGTTGTTGAGAATTCTTTCAATCTTTGCTACTTTAAAAAAAATTCAAACGTTAAATGTCAACTTATGATGTACAAAATTGTATTGATTGATTGATTTGTCTCTTCAATTTGTATAGCTGTCCAATTCAATATGACTCAGAGCAACTTGGAACAAATTTAAAACCAGACAGAAACCTCACATCTTGAAAACAAAATTAGCAAATAAGATTCATTATTCAACTCCATAAACACACCTCTTAAAAATATTTCTCAGTGTCAGATGCACTCAGTGTCTTGATATCAAGCAGATCCAGTCAGTCCAAATGTGTATAAAAATTTATTGTAAGTTTAAGCTCTCTACAAGAATCTGAACTACTGACAGTCAAAGGAAATTAGCGGGAGTTAATTAATAGAAGGAATTCAACGTGGGCTGGATTTAGATCTCTTGTGGGTGCAAAGAGCTTGGATTTGACCCCTCCCTCAGGCTCAACCTGGTCAACTCTTACACCTGGTCCACAAGAACAGCCAGGTCTTCAATACCTTTGAAAAGGCCAAAAGATTTGGGGTAAATTTTGGGTGGGTGGGTGGGTGTGGTAAGTTGTGTCACAGTACAAGTATTGTGGCAGAGAAATCCTGTTTTCTGGATCCCATCAGATGGCACTACTCAATAAAGGGACCTGGAATATACTCCATTTGAATCTGGTGGGGCAGGGAGAATTAATAGGAGACAAACTGTCCCATAAATATTGCCAAATCGTTTCTAAAATTGTGTTTCTCAACCTTGGCAACTTTAAGATGTATGGACTTCAACTCCCAGAATTCCCCTGGGAGCTGAAGTCCACACATCTTAAAAGTTGTCAAGGTTGAGAAACACTGTTCTAAAATATAAAATCAGACCCTGCTATTCTACCATATTTTTTTTTCAATATGGTTTGCAAAAACGTTTTTGCAAACCATATATATTTTGGAATATTATATATGGTTTGCAAAAAAGACACTTCCGGGTATTCCAGTTGACAAAGTGGCGAAATCCATTTGTCCTGCCAACCGCTGAGCAATCACTTTTTTAAGGAAAATCAAGACAGTATCTCAAGCTGCAGAGTACATTGGGCTAATTTATTCACGAATTTGGTTAACCAAGGTAAGGGAATGGCAAATAAATTCAAGGGCAGTTTTCCATTTATACATACCCATATCAAAATATAGCAACTTTCAGCCACATTGAAAGTTCTTGGAAAATTACAAAATTAGAATGCTTTAGTGATGTAATTACATAAAATGCTGCATTAAAAAAAGAGAAAGAAAACGAACCCTGGGCTTCCCTTTCCTTAAACTGAAGCTTTCAGCATGCTGACTTTTATGCTTCAGAGAGTTAAGAGCCATGCGTTTTAAAGAGAAATGATGATTTTGCTTCCCATTATGTTTTTCTTCAGGAAAAATAAGCATTTTATCTGCCTGCCTAGATTTTGATCCTCTAATTCACACACATCACAGGCATATTATGAAAATAATCACACAAAGGCAACTATTTTTGGAACAATTAACCACTTCATTTGCTAAGATGATTGCCTTAATTTTTTACTGAAGAAATGATGAAATATTATATTTTGGATTAATTTTTTTTCTTTCCCCCCCTTTTTTTAATAACAAGTAATGGTACTCCGCCTCAAGACGCACATTCTTTTTCACATTGTTAAAATAATTCAATGTACTTTGTTTTGAAATGGAAATGGGCTGGTCACATAGCAAAAACAACTGATGGCAGGTGGACCAAGGCAGTCATAGAATGGATCCCACTTGATAAAAAGCATCCACAGCAGGGGTGAAATGCTCCTGATTTGGACCGGATCGCCCGATCTGGTAGCGATGGAGGTGGGTGGTTCAGAGAACTGGTAGCAAAAATCCCTGGCCCCACCCCCCATGCCCAGCTGAGCCGCGCGATCATCAGAGGCTTTTTTAAAAAAAACCCTCTGCCGATCAGGCAATTCAACTTGGATCGTCAGAGCCATTTAAAAGAAAAAAATTTTTTTTCTTTTAAATGCCTCTGACGATACAAGCTCTGACAATCCCAGCTGAGTTGCCTGATCGGCAGCGGGTTTTTAAAAAACCTTCTGACGATCAGGTAACTCAGCTGGGATCGTCAGAGCCTTTTGAAAGCATTTTTTACAACCTCTTCGCCGAAGAGGTTATAGAAAAAATGGTTTTAAAAAGTAAAAAAAAAATTGGCCATGCCCACCCAGTCACATTACACCCCCCCCCCCGAAGCCACGGCCACAGAACCGGTAGTACCAAATTTTAGATTTCACCACTGATCCACAGGTATCTTGCTAAATATTGCTGATGGATTGGCAACATTAGCAAGTATTCTGGGCCCAATTGGCAAAGGTCACAGGACTGTATTGGTTGGAAACATTTGGAAGCGGCCTTCATCCTGCAGTGGATATACAACAGCTATAATGATAGTGATGATGACTTTGTTTTTATGGATAATTTCTTATCAACAAGTATAGTCAGCACTAACTATCCAACGCTGGTGAGTCCTTTGTCCACTTATTGATTTTATATTATATTTGTGGCAGCCCCTGAGTTATTGGAACACTGCTATCATGTCACCCCCTAGTCTTTCTTTTCATCAAACTAGACATACCCAATTCCAGCAACTTTTCTTTATATGTTTTAGACTCCAGCCCCCTAATCATCTTCGTTGCTTTTCTCTGCACACTTTCTAGAGTCTCAACATCTTTTTTTACATTGTGGAGACCAAAACTCCACAATGCAGTGTTCCAAATGTGGCTTTACCATGGCATTATAAAGTGATATTAACACTTCATCATCAGAATTTAGCAATTATGATGGGTGATTTGTTCTCAGCAGCTATGTCTTTCAATTTTTGTATTATTGCAATTGTATATTTTTTATTCCCCTCTCACTTGATAAAATTTGTTGACCCTACAAATTGATTAAATAAATCTATAAACATTTAAGATTCTATACTGAGATGGATGAAGATAGAATTTAAACAGATCAGGAACTTACTGTCCCCATATGTAGGTCCAACTATAAGTTACAATTTAGGATTAAGTTGACCAAGTCTTGTCTCATTTATTTATCAGAGGTGTGATGCTACAACTCAATTGCCAGAAAATATCCCTTAATTGTCCTATATGTTGCTGGGTAGATTTTTCTAATTTCTCATGCCCACAAAGGGAAGACCATAATTCAGGACTTATTCTCTCTATCAAAATATCTGGAATTGGAATCTGTGTACTGTATCTAAAGTCCAATTAACTGTAAATTGAAAACAAATACTGTACTTCACAAACCAGTCTACCTTTTTACCACCTCATAAGCAGCCTCAATTGTGCACGTATTTGAAACAATTATAACTTCCACACTGAATTTTAGATCTCAACAGCAGCTCTACAATGAAATTGCCTTTTACTGAAATATATTACAATAGCACCCAATTTAGTCTAAAATGACATTCTGTTAAAATCAGAATGGTTTACATATTTTTGGTTTTCCTGATGCCTTCCAATCAGACATCTCTTCTTTGATACATGTTATTTTTTTTAATTCATTGTAAGATGCCAAGAGTCATTGCACAGTTAGACATCCTTGAAATTGGAATATTATATTAAATTAAATTAAATCAGTAGCCCTTAAAATTAAAGAATTTCATACCATACAATAGTCAATGACTAGAGGTAGATATTAGCTAACTGAAGGCATATTCAAGAGAATGTAACAGAATCATAATAACACATCCCTTGAATAAATGTTCATCTCCAGGATAACCAATCACAATGAAGGAATAATTGTTTATTCATAGAATATAGAATAATACAGTTGGAAGGGACCTTGGAGATTTTGTAGTCCAACCTCCTAACACAAATCCTATACTATTTCAGATAAATGATTGTCCAGACTCTTTTTGAAAGCCTCCAGTGATGGACCAAGTACAATTGTATTGGGACAGACATTGCTAACCAGGTGTCTTTCAGATTTATTGGACTATAATCTCCTATTCGTGTTACATATGCTGACTGATAAATATGGGAATTAGAGTCCAGTATACAGTATTTGGAAGACAGAAGCTTTAGAAATGTGCTTGCAGACAATAAAACCCCAAATTTCAATGACAAAATGTTTCCCATAAAACATTAGGCTGTGATAGTAAAGATGATAAAAACAAATCTAAAATAAACATTTTGTAACAATAAAAAGGTAATTGAAAACAAGCTGGAAGACTAGGCCAGAAATTATATTGTTCGTGCTCATTTATTGAAAATGTTCACTCTCAAAATTTAAAGAAAATAATAGTTGAGCATAAAAGCAAACAAAATATTATTAAACATTGCCAACTTTTAAGAGAATATTATTAAACATTGCCAACTTTTATGAGACTTTTCTTTCTTATTCATTCTTCGCCTTATTTTCTATATTATGTTTCCTGCAAGTTGATCAAATGCTTTGCTGTTGTAGATTTACAGAGGTAACTAACCAATGTATTAAAAAGATATTGCCATGAAAAAGCTAAATTAAAGCATTTAGATATTAAAACATACATAACCAAACTGGCTTCCAAAAACCTAGCAGAATAAATCATTTTTTGTTTTGTTTTTTTTACAAAATTCCTGACTTTAAAAAAAAATAATAAAATCTAGAAACCAAGACTGCCATTGTTCCCATCTTCTATACATCCAAGCTTTTTAAAATTAATCTCATATACCAGAAGATAATCTCTGGAAGGATTGTTATTTAAATATGCACTTGCAATATGTTGCATTTGCAATCCTCAAATAATAGCTGTGGTGGGAGTTAGTGTTATAACAGCTTAAAAAGTGTAGAAAGTAAAAGGAGGCCATATTAGATGTTTCAAACCGAGATGTTATCTATTCCATTTATATCTAAGCCGCATTCACTGGCCTTATCACCTATTTTATTGTCACAGTTTTCCTGTGTGATAGATTAGGGTAAGAAATAATTATCTTAATATTTCATGACCGAGTAGGGCTTTGAACTGCAGAGCAGGTTCCACTTAGAATAATTTAAAAAACAGACAAGTTCCAACCATACCTAATATAGGATTGGCAGCTACCTTCATATTAAATTTCAAATCTATTTGAAAGTTTGTGGGTTGGAAAAAGAGTTCTAAAGCTTCAATACAAAATGTGTTACACATAGCTTACACAATTAGTTCATGTACTGTAGAGAACATTTCTGGGACTCATTGTCCCTTACAAGTACCAATGAAATTCATTGCCTTAGATATATCAAGTAGGATCTGCTAGGCCTGTCTGAGCCAATTTAGATTTGCCTCCATGAAGTGGCTCACAACGTGGCATCAAGATGATTCTCTTTATCAAAGCAAATAAACAATGCAATTTATTTCAAGAAAGCAATTTGTGCTGCCTCAAAGGTTCTTCTTATCTCCAGCATGTTGCTTGCCATAGCTAAGAGAGACTTATCTATTGTTGTGCTTTGGGGGCATGACTTCTGGCTCTGACAAGGTCATGCTGGGGAATGCAAAATGGCCACTATGCCAATGCTTTGCCAAGGGATACTGAAGAACACATTGCTCATCTCCATCAACAATTGGGGGAAAAATGCTAAAGAATGGTTGAAATTTTTGATGAACACCACCAGAGCAGCTGAGTGGTTATGTCTTGCAGCAGCTCTTGAGAATGCTGCTAGAGAAGAAGTTGTGGTTAGGAGGAGCTGCAAAGCAGAACAGAAGAAAACAAAGAGACATGGACGCTTTGCTTTTTATGAAGTAGCTGCAAAGGAAAGCTTCATTTCAAAGTTTGTGAACTCCCCCTCTGAATATTTGCATAGTCTTAGGATCTTCCTGTTATGCAGTTGAGACTGTGGGCCCTACTTTGAGCCAAACCATGCTGAATGGCATAATCACCCCCAGAATGCAGCGTCATTCCAAGAACACATGCAGGTAGTCCTCAACCAATTGGGACAGGAATTTTGGGTTGCTAAGCAAGGTGCTGGTTAAGTGAATCATCCAATTCATGACCTTTTTACTATGGCTGTTAAATGAATCACTACAGTTGTTAAATGAGTCGCTTCATCATTAAACTAATGCAGCTTGTCAGAAGCTTGCTGGAAAAGTTGCAAATGGTGCTCACATGACATGGGATGTTGCAACTATTGTAAACGCATGCCAGTTGCCAAGCACCTGAAGTTTGATTGCATGACTGTCAGGGTGCTGTGACAATCATAAATGTAGGCTGGGTCGTAAGTCACTTTTTTCATTGCCATTGTAGCGGTTGTTAAACAAATGGTCATACATAAAGGACTACAGTACATGTATTCAAAACCTCAATAACGACTGAAGACACTAATTCATCGAAGAATGGAACGGAATGGAACGGAATCAGAGGTGGCATTCAGCAGGTTCTGACCAGTTCTGGAGAACTGGTAGTGGAAATTTTGAGTAGTTCAGAGAACTGGTAAATACCACCTCTGACTGGCCCTGCCCCCATCTGCCTCCTGAGTCCCAGCTGATCGGGAGGGAATGGGGATTTTACAGTATCTTTCCCCTGTCACGCCCACCAAGCCATACCCACAAAGCCATGCCATGCCCACCAAGCCACACTCACAAAACTAGTAGTAAAAATTTTTGAATCTCACCACTGAACAGAATAATAACTTTATTGTCACTTCGAATGTACACTAATCTGCATACATTAAAATGGAATTTTCTTGCCTACAGCTCTCAAAGGGTCTCCACGTTCAAGATACACCACATGAACATGATAAAACAATCAAACAAACAAATACAAAATTATGTATATAATCAAAGTCATTCTAATGGAGGTGTTATATTATATCTATATCTATATCTATATCTATATCTATATCTATATCTATATCTATATCTATATCTATATCTATATCTATATCTATATCTATATCTATATCTATATCTATATCTATCTATCTATCTATCTATCTATCCAGGTTCTACCTACATAAGCCAAAATTTTATGCAGCCCTAGTTCTTGGCTTACGTAGGTAGAACCTGGCTAAAGAGAACTACACATAAAACCTACGAAAAAGAAAGAAAAACACATATTGTACCTTTACGGGGAGGACACATGAGATGAGGGTGTGGCTAACTGATGACGCCGTATAAGGCAGAAATAGATCTATTTTAGTCTCCCAATGGGCAGCAAACAGTTTGCTGGCTGCTAGAAGAAAAAAAGCCCCAAAACTAGTGAATGAGATTTCACTGAACAAGGGCTGCATAAAATTTTGTAGTTTCTGGGCTTTTTTTCTTCTTCTGGCAGCCAGCAGACCTGAAGAAAAAAGCAGAAGAAAAAAAAAAGCCCAGAAACTAGTGAATGTGATTTTACTGAACTAGGGCTGCATAAAATATTGGCTTACATAGATAGAACCTGGCTAAAGAGAAATACACATAGAACCTACGAAAAAGAAAGAAAAACAAATATTGTACCTTTACAAGGAGGATACAGGAGATGAGGGTGTGGCTAACTGAAGAAGCCTTATAAGGCCGAAATAGATCTATCTTAGTCTCCGAATGGGCAGCAAAAGGTCTGCTGGCTGCTAGAAGAAGGAAAAAAAAAAAAAAGCCCAGAAACTAGTGAATGTGATTTCACTGAATTAGGGCTGCATAAAATATTGGCTTACGTAGGTAGAACCTGGCTAAAGAGAAATATATATATATATTATGTGACCTCCCCATAGACCAGTGTTGCTCAATGTTAGCAACTTGAAGATGTGTGGACTTCAACTCCCAGAATTTTCCAGCCAGTATGACTTGCAAGGGGAATTCTGGGATTTGAAGTCCACATAGCTTCAAGTTGCTAAGGTTGAGAAATATTCCTAATCATAGAAAGCTCAGACTGAAAATAATTAGATCAAAATTCCAGATATAATCATGCAGCAATTTTAACAACTTTATGCTAATGTTGGGAGATTCAAAATGGCAATCAAGCAATCACTCAAAGCTGTCAATTTGCATCAGAGTATTAAGAGAATGCAGAGTAATAGAAAGAAAGCAATAGACAGAAGAAAAAGTCACACCTGTGATAATATGCATAAGTATTACTAAAATATTATCCAGTCTTACCATCATCTCAGCCACCTCTATAATACAATATGTTCTAAACTCCCACAACCAGAGCCAAGAAATGAAAATGTTTTACTTCATGGAAGAGAATCAGGTTAATTAGGGGTTATGATTTATACAGACAAGGTAGGGTGAATGAAATAAGAGTTCAGTTACAAGAAACTAATTTTGTATATGCAAATTTTAAAATGCTGTTAAAAGAGAACAGTGATACCGTATTCATTTCAAGGATTGTAAGCTTGTTCTGCACGATTGTTTTATGAATTTAAATATATGAAAGCACTACCTCGAAAATGTACCATTTTTTTCCCTAGGTTGTCTTTGCCATTCAGAGTAACAATTAAGGAACATTTTAAAGCTTAATATGAAATCAGGCATATCATTTTTCAGAAAACTGTCTTTACTTACCAGAGTTATGCCTCTACCAATAAGCAATTTATTGTGTGGCTAATGGTAGCTGAAAGTAAAGGTAACAAATCATTGAAGAAAATTATGCACATATGATGGCAATGAACTAAGGACATTGCACATTAAAACAACTAGATACTAGGACAGTCCCCCCCCCCCAATACCATGATGGGTTGGCTTTGCCAATTGTTGCAAAAGCCCTGGGCTCTTTCCCAGTCTCTTTTTTATAGCGACACACATTTCACAACTCTTTACAAGTCCTTTCTATGTCCTTCTTCATCCCTGGCCACCAAAACTGTCATTTGGCTAAATTTAAATTATGGTATATGGGGAAAAACGGTCCTTGTATTTAGTTGTTTTAGTGTGCAATGTCCTTAGTTCATTGCCATCATATGTGCATAATTTTTTTCTTCAATGATTTGTTACCTCTACACTAATAGCTAATTCCCACAACATTGTCTTATGTCCCTGAGATGTCAAACCACCTAGTAGGGCTGTATTACTATTAGCCTTCTCATCTTTCCTATTACCTATTTCCTTAGCTTCTTATGACTATAACTTTGTTGTTTGTAATCTATGATTTATGTTGACTGTTTTTATTTAGTATCCTATTATGATTTATGTTGATTGCTTATTAGTATTCTATGACTATCGCTGTGTTGTATCTTATGATTTATGATGATTATATTTTATAATTATGAACATGATTTATCACTTGTTGCTTGTATGTACACTGAGATCTTATGCACCGGAGACAAATTCCTTGTGTGTCCAATCACACTTGGCAATCAAGAATTCTATTCTGTTCTATATTACCTTGTGCAAGTGATTAATTTTGCACTATTTATATTGTTTTTATTCTTACATATTTTATATTGGTCTAATTATTAAGGCTCCAGGCTAGAAGCCAGGAGACTGTGATACAACTTTTTTTTTTAAAGCATCACTGCATTTCATCACTCTTACCTAGAAGGATCCAATTGTTGATGATACAATTACCCCTTTGTTATCCCAGGCATTGTTTCCCACTCCAATTGTTCTATATTTGCTTTTCCTGCATTCTGAATGCCAGACAGTTACCCATGACAATGGCTTAGGGCCTGGGTTCCTCTGGGATATTCTTAATCTGTTCAGTGCTACTTCATAAACCTTTGTAGTCCCTACTTGGTCATAAAGGAACAATGGCCAGATTTGGAATGCACAAAGTGGAAGCAGAAAGTATAATATTGCCCTAGATCAGGGGTAAAATGCTCCCGGTTCAGACCGGATTGCCCGATCCAGTAGGGATGGAGGTGGGTGGTTCGGAGAACTGGTAGCAAAAATCCCTGCCCCCCACCCGCCATGCCTAGCTGAGCTACGCAAACATTAGAGGCTTTTTAAAAAAAAATTAAAAGCATTTTTTCTACAACCTCCTTGGCTGAAAAAATGCTTTTAAAAGTAAAAAAAAAAAAACCTCTGATCATCGCACGGCTCAGCTGGGATCGTCAGAGGCTTTTAAAAGCATTTTTTTCTGCAATCTCTTTGGCCGAAAAGGTTGTAGAAAAAAAAATGCCTTAAAAAGCCTCTTACGATCCCAGCTGAGTTGCCTGATCGTCAGAAGCTTTTTTTTTCTTTTAAAAACATTTTTCTACAACCTCTTTGGCTGAAGAGGTTGTAAAAAACATGCTTTTAAAAGCCTCTGATGATCAGGCAACTCAGCTGGGATCGTCAGAGGCTTTTAAAAGCATTTTTTACAACCTCTTTGGCTGAAGAGATTGTAGAAAAAATGATTTTAAAAATAAAAAAAAAAGTTCACCACGCCTACCCAGTCACATTACCCCACCACCACCAAGCCACGCCCACAGAACCGGTAGTAACAAATTTTACATTTCACCGCTGCCCTAGATGTATTAAGAACTGCAGTGATGCCATCATTTTGCACTGGGGAAATGAATTCTGCTTCACAGCATGCCCTTTACATAGTTCTAGCATCCAGCATCCATCAGAAAAGAAAGAAATAGTGCTGTGTGTACACACACACAACCATTTTCTAAGTGGCTCCTAACTTTTAGCTTGAAGGGAAGTTGGATAAGGAAAGATATAATAAAAGTGTAGAATCATGCAAGGCATTTAAAGGGATGGATAAAGAGAAGTCTTTCTCAGCCTCCTAATGTTAGGACTTGGAGGCATTATTTAAAACTAAATGTAGGGTCAATAAGGACTTACCAAAAGAAGTACTTCTTTACACAGTCTATAGCAGGGGTGAAATCTAGCAGGTTCTGTCAGGTTCCAGAGAACCAATAGTGGAAATTTTGAGCAGTTCAGAGAACCGGTAGCGGAAATTTTTAGTAGTTCAGAGAACTGACAAATATCACCTCTGGCTGGCCCCAGGGTAGGGTGGGAATGGAGATTTTGCAATATCCTTCCCCTGGAGTGGGGTGGGAATGGAGATTTTGCAGTATCCTTTATTTATTATTTATTTATTTATTTACATTTATATACCACCCTTCTCCCGAAGGACTCAGGGCAGTGAACAACCAAAAGTAAAACACACAAAATACAAAAATTTAAGAACAGTTTAAGAAACATATTAAACAATTTTGGCCCAACAATTAAAATACCCCTTTTAAAATTCAGATTAAAAATAAGCAATTGGAGAAGTTAGGCCAGCCCGGCTTGTTGAAATAAAGAAGTCTTGAGGGCCCCAGCGGAAAGTGCGTAAATCCGGAATCCTCCATATCTCCGGGGGGAGCTCATTCCAGAGGGTAGGCGCTCCCACAGAGAAAGCTCTCCCCCTGGGGGCCACCAGTCAACATTGTTTGACCAATGGCACCCTGAGGAGCCCCTCTCTGTGGGAGCGTACTGGCTGGTGGGAGGCTCTTGGCGGCAGAAGGCGGTCTTGTAGGTACCCAGGTCCTAAGCCATGGAGCGCTCTACAGGTGGTCACCAACACCTTGAATCGCACCCGGAGGACCACAGAGGATCCTTCCCCTGCCATGCCCACCAAGCCATTCCACACCCACCAAGCCACGGCCACAGAACCGGTAGTAAAAATAATTTGGATTTCACCACTGGTTTATATTTAATCTGTGATATTTGTTGCCACCAGATGTGGAGATAGACACTAACTGAGATGGGAGTGGACAAGCATCAGGACTTTCACAGCATTTTGTTACTTCCCAGCAACAAAGGCAAGCAGGCCTTGAACAGGGTATCAATTGCCTGGGGGCAAAGGCAGAAGATTCATCACTGTCCTCTTCATCAATGGAGACTTACTGAATGCATCTGGATGGCTACAGTATGACACAGAATGGTGGATGAGATGGCCCTAACCCAGCATGACTCTTCTTCTGTTTTTAATGGAGGAGATGTCATAACACAGAGGTGATTACATTGGAAGGAGTCGTAAAAGCAATTGCTTGGCTTGGATGGGCTTGTCTGTGATTTAATACTGCTTTACTGAGGTCAGGAAGTTAAGAGCACAAGATTAATCTTCCACAGCTACAGAGGACGCTTGTGTTTTAACATTAGCTTGTGTGCTTTGTTTCTTGACAGTGACAGGAATTTATCATAAATCTTAATGTGAAATAAAGACTCCTGCTGAAAATGCATGAGGCGTATGAGAGCTTTCTAGCTCATCCTCTGTGACTCTTCTACCTCCCAACAGAGCTTACCAGAGTGGGAACCTTTAAATTCCTACTCTTAGTTTTAGCTACAGTTTTCTAATCGGATCGTCTCTCATCATACAGCTAAACTCATCAATATGAAGTCAGTAGCTTTAGTACTTATACTGTGAAACATAATAAATACAGATGAACTGAGGGCTGAAATAAACAAACAAGCAGGAAACAGCGGCAACCCAGCTTCTATTAGCATGCCTGAATTTCTGTGATATAATCAGTCACAGCCTCTCTAAGTCCTTGAGAAAGAAGGTCAAAAAAAGTCAAAATGATGTACATATGATTGAAAACCTGGCCCATTTATATGTGCAATGAACATAAAAGGAGAGGTCTCCAATGTTTTTTTACAACCTCAACTCCCTCTACAGACACACAGTGAATATACAATATATAAATGGACAATCACAAAGGGTACTTTTGAACTCAGAAGATATCTGTTAAATTCGGGGTGAGCAATACTTTTTGCTGGGGATACAGCTCATCCACTTGGTTAGTTGGTGATGTCACTGCAAACTCCCTGCAAAGGGTACAGCATGGTCTGAACATTTTTCACAATTTTAGCTGATTTTCAGTATATGAGGAATTGAAGAGTAAGAATGGGAGTTTTTCAGCTCTCCAAAACCTCTCATTCTTCTCCTTATTATTACAGGATGAGCCAAAAAAAAAAATCATGCTATTGTAGGAAGAAATGTCCTTCTAGGGTCAGCTCCAAGTGGGGAAAAAGACCCTGGAAACATGGAGACTGCTTGGAAAGATGATTTAATGGTGGACAGGATCACATGGCTTGAGTTCCTGAACAGAAAAGGGGATGAGATACAGCAAGTCCCTGGGTTTTATGTTCTCTCTGGCTTTAAACTTCCTGGGGCCCTGAAAGAGTATCCTGATTGGTTGTCAGACTTCCAGGAGGTGGGGGTCTTAGCTAGCCTTACTGGCTGATGTAATCTTCCCAGGTGCCATGTGGTGAGTTTCTGTCCTAGATGAGTCCCATTGTGTTAGTTTCTGTTGCTATTGTGTTGCAGATGGGTCCTATTGTCAAAGATTGAGTTTCTGCCTCTGGCCCATTAACAAAGTGGGGGTGGGCAGGAAGGTGGGAGTTGCTTTGTCTTTAAAACATGCTTCTCCATTTCTCATACAGGGAAAAATAATATTCTGCCTTTTTAATATTTCCTAAAAATATTTCATTCTTCCAGGAAAGGGGTGGGTGCTAACTTCCTACACTACCAACATTTTGCCAACAAATTTCAGTGGATCCTAGAGACTTTATGTTCTCCGTAGATTAGCAGTGTGTGTATAATTTGTGTGTATATATATATATATAATATATATAATTTGTATACCGCCCTTCTCCAGCTGGACTCAATTAAATCTTGAAAATCTTAAATCTTAAAATGATTAAATAGTTTTGGCCCACAATTTAAAACAACCAAGTTAAAACCAATTTATAATTTAAAACCAGAACAATAGGGTCAAACCAGGCCGGCTAGATGAAATAAATGTGTTTTCAGGGCTCGTCGGAAAGCCCGGAGGTCAGGTATCATGCGTATCTCTGGGGGTAGGTCATTCCACAGGGCGGGTGCTGCTACAGAAAAGGCTCTCCCTCTGGGGGTCGCCAGCCGGCATTGTCTGGCGGACAGCACCCTAAGGAGGCCCTCTCTGTGCGAACGTACTGGCCGGTGGGAGGCTATTGGTGGCAGAAGGCGATCTCGTAAGTACCCTGGCCCTAAGCCATGGAGCGCTTTAAAGGTGGTCACCAACACCTTGAAGCGCACCCGGAAGACCACAGGAAGCCAGTGCAGCTCCCGCAGGAGAGGTGTCACATGGGAGCGTCCCGTTGCTCCCATAATCCCCCGCGCAGCCGCATTCTGGACCAACTGGAGCCACCGGATGCACCTCAAGGGGAGCCCCATGTAGAGAGCATTACAGTAGTCCAGGCGGGAAGTGACGAGTGCCTGAGTGACTGTGCGTAGGGAGTCCGGATCCAGAAAGGGACGCAATTGGCATATCAGGTGAACCTGATAGAAAGCCCCCCTGGCCACGGCCGTCATGTGCTCTTCTAAAGACAGCCGTGCATCCAGGAGGACGCCCAAATTGCGAGCCCTCTCCGTGGGGGCCAATGATTCACCCCCAATAACCAGCGATGGCACCAGCTGGTTATATCGGGACGCCGGAAGCCACAGCCACTCGGTCTTGGAAGGGTTGAGACGAAGCCTGTTCCTCCCCATCCAGGCCCGCACGGCCTCCAGGCACTGGGACATCACTTCAAGGGCATCGTTGGGGTGGCCTGGGGTGGAAATGTACAGCTGAATATCATCAGCGTACTGGTGGAATTCCACCCCAAAGCCACGGATGATCTCACCCAGTGGCTTTACATAAATGTTGAACAGGAGGGGCGAGAGGACCAATCCCTGCGGTACCCCGCAAGCGAGGCACCTCGGGGTCGACCGCTGCCCCCCTGCCAACATCGATTGCGACTGGTCGGAGAGGTAGGAGGAGAACCACCGCAAAACGGTGCCCCCCACCCCCAACCCCTCCAACCAGCGCAACATGATACCATGGTCGATGGTATCAAAAGCTGCTGAGAGATCTAATAGGACCAGGATAGAGGAGCAACCCCTATCCCGAGCCCTCCAGAGATCATCAACCAACGCGACCAATGCCGTTTCCGTGCTGTGCCCAGGCCTGAAGCCGGACTGGAGCGGGTCTAGATAGACAGCTTCATCCAGGTACTGTGGAAGCTGCCGCGCCACCACACTCTCAACAACCTTCGCAATGAAACGAAGGTTGGAGACTGGACGATAGTTGGCCAAAACAGCCGTGTGTGTGTGTGTGTGTGTGTGTGTGTGTGTGTGTGTGTGTGTATATATATATATATATATATATATATATATACTTTTGTTTTCTGAGGTTTTTGCAGGTATTTGTATGTAGGTCTTTGGTTATTCGGGTTTTCTCCCGCGTAAAATTGGAAGTGTCTTGGCAACGTTTCGACGAAGTGCTTCCCGGAAGCATGAAGCCGAGAACACCAGCCTGAAGATGATGAATGAGACTTCATCAAAACGTTGCCAAGACACTTCCAATTTTATGCAGGAGAAAACCCAAATAACCAAAGACCTACATATATGCTTTTCTATCTAGCCAGGTTTCTACCTATGTAAACTACATAGTTTACGTAGGTAGAAACCTGGCTAGATAGAAAAGCATGTGAAGCCTACGAAAGAGAAAAAGAAATAGATAGATAGATAGATAGATAGATAGATAGATAGATAGATAGATA
>WNWU01000109.1:1640631-1656529 GCA_012654045.1 Ptyas mucosa | reverse complement strand
ATAGATAGATAGATAGATAGATAGATAGATAGATAGATAGATAGATAGATAGATATCTCATTTGCAAATCAGGTAGAGAAAAAGGGGAGACCAGAAGCCTGCATAGACAACATGGACATGTTCATGTTCTTGGAAAGAACAGTTTAGTTGGTAACACAATGTATAAAAGTATGAAGGGGATTAAGACCTAGCAATTACAGAAGGTTAACAAGAGATTGGCTTAAAGAACCTGGAGTAAATGTTTCCTTTCCCTTGGACATTCAGATTTCAGTGTACAAACATATTGTACATGTTGATGTAAATCACCTGCTTTGCCTGATACAATTATCTGACACTCTTTTTCCCCCATTATTTATTTCTGAGGTTTTATATATTGGAGGAGCTTGTTAATTCAGACCATTTATTCAAAGTCAATTGGCTCTTCAATCATTTTAATTGTAAAAATCTAAACACTTGGCTGTTTCAAGCCCATTCTGGGGCTGGAAATTTTAAAGGCAGTACAATACTTTATGAGGTCCCTGCAGCAGCTGCCAAGTTTAATGAGGCTCAGTGTTTGTTGAAACACAAGAAAAAAAGGTGGTAGCGTGACAAGAGTAGATGGGTGAGGTCCACCCATTAATTTTCTCAGATTCAAAGAGATGGGCAATATTTTCAGAGCTTAGGACAAATTATTTTCACCTTTTGCTATGGGAGAGAGGAGCCCCACATGCCATGGGATCAGGTTACCATTTCCTCCCCATTACATCAGCCCATCTCACTTGATCAAGCAGTGAAGTGAATTGGGACTGGTAGGGTCCATGAAGACAATCTTCTCTGTCGTTGCCTCAGCCTTTAGAATATCCTCCTTTTTAGGGCTTACACTTTATTTTTCATGTACTTCTTCACTCAAAACATCAGGAAACAATGCTGCTGATGGTTAGCAATTGTGCATCAGCATTGTAAACAAGTTCCCAAGGCCACAAAATAGGATCTACATTCTGTATGCAGCCCTGAGAGTTGCCAGTGCCTTAATAAAGTGAAGCTATTTTTGTTATGAAATATTAATTCCCAGTATTCCAATATATGAAGTTTACATCATAGGACTATTTATTTACTTATATATCAAGTGACAAAGTAGGCCTTAATAGTGGCTCTACCTGTGTTTGGTGGAGTTTGGCCTCACTTAAGCACCAGCAGCACTCTAGATATCTCTTTTCCTGTTTCATCTCTCTCAACTCTTCGGTAAACCACGGGGAATTACAAGATCCATGAGAGAAGAGAGGTTGCATTACATGATGGAATGTGTACCTGCATGTCAGAGGGGGAGAATTAAGTCTCTCCTTTGGTTTCTGGCTGTTCTAGTCCACTCCTCCAATTGTAGAGCCTCCTAGCTGGCTCCTGCCAACTCCAACATGCTTGGATCATTATGCATCACCCAGGTATGGTGAAGTATAAATGCAGTCAAAATGATCCAATGGTCCAAGTACAATCCATGGCTTGCAGTCATAGTCCTTGGCACAAAAATAAGCTGAAAATACCAAGTAAAATCCAGCAGCCCAGTCCTAGAAGGTACCAAAGATATTAATATTAATTCAGCCATACTACTCAGGGGCCAATCAGACAACTCCTATCTTTCATTACCTTCGCTTAATTGTTATTCTATTATTTAGACAATTTAAAGTACTGTAAATAGAGAAGAAGACGAAAAGATATTTTTAATTCTTTTAAAATAGCTTTAAAAATATTAATTGCATTTTAGGATATCAATATTAGAAACATTGGGGCAGCAAGATTTATATACTCAAAGGTGGAAGGAGTTATAAATACTACTATGGAAGAAAGGATGGTGAAACTGACAATTGAAAAAAAAAACTTTTATTTTATTTTATAGATTTCCAAACAGAAATTTTAACCACTCTTGCACTTTTTGCAAGGAACTGAAAGAAAGGAAAATCTTATTTGGGGATTTGATGGTTAGAATGTATGGGATAATGGAAATAATGTAGACAAATGTTAATTTTAAACTAAGAGTTTGATGTATTTTTATTTATATCTATACCAAAGAAAGTTGAAAGATTCTTTTTCTATTTTTGTTCCTTTTTCCGTCCTTCTTTCTTGCACTTACAATTTTTCTCTTTCCTGAGATTTTTATTTTTAATTTATTTGTTCTATTTCAATTCATTAACAATTAATGAATTGACAATTCATTAGAATTGTTCAGCTTTTTCATTCAAAGTTAGGTATAACATTGGGAAAAAATTGTGATTCATATCAAAGTATTTGTTATATAATAAAAATTTCAGTCTTAAGCTAAGTACTTAAGATTAAAATATTCATTACACTGTTGAATTAGATAGATAGCTGGATAGATAGATGGCTGGATAGATAGATAGATAGATAGATAGATAGATAGATAGATAGATAGATAGAGAGATAGGTGATAAAAGGCTAATGAAAGGAAAACTAAATGAAGCAAATTTAACAAGAATTAAAATACCAAAACATAGATCATGGGAGATTATGTTCAAAAGTTTCAGAAATACCAAAACTCTTTTCAGGTTTTGCTGGGTTGATCAAAACTTTTTAGACTAAATTGATTGCTTGTGACTGAAAAGGGAAATTGGGAAAACTTTTCAGGAAAGGATTTCAGGAACAATTTCCCAAATTCACTTTGAATTTTTACCTTTCACTTGGCTAAATGTAAAAATACAGGGATCATTTCCCTATCTCTTTCTATTATTCATTTACCTTACTTCTGGCTCAGAGATGATAAAAAGAGCAGAGTGGATATATTTTGTTAAATCAAAATTGACAGCTATGCTAGTTCATTTCAAGAGCTCAGCAACAAACCAGAATTCTGTACTTCTACTGAAAGATGGATAAATCTTATATTTTCATCTCAGGCATGTAATCTTGAGGTGTACCACAAGTGCACTGAATTTTGGAAAGAAAGGGATTGGTATGCACAGAGCTGTCTGTTATCATTACAGTCATTAATACTCATAGGAATAAATCCATTTCTACTCTGAATCCTTCCCTTTCCAAGTTTTGGTATGTTCGGTAACTCCTGTTACAGACAATCACGATGAATACAAGAGTGATTGATCTTTTT
The DNA here is from genome assembly GCA_012654045.1 of Ptyas mucosa. NCBI lineage: Eukaryota > Metazoa > Chordata > Lepidosauria > Squamata > Colubridae > Ptyas > Ptyas mucosa. Next base: position 1,653,438 of record WNWU01000109.1, on the reverse strand, counting down.
AAATGTCCCATTGTTTTGACTTGCTTGCAGTGCTGCCCCCTTTCTTTCCAAACTTGTTATTGAAGCCACAGCTGTGAGAGATCAATTAAAATTTAGTACACTGAAAGGTCAATATACTACCGGCTGTGACTGCCTTTCAAAACATGGACTGAAGTGCCAACAAAGAACGTTAGGCAACAATGTGGCCTGTCAACGTTGAATGTCCTTCATTTGTGCTACAACTGTCAGTATACATTTGGACACACCACATGCTTCTGAAGTTGCACAAGCTGTTTGGCGTGTAATGTCACTTATAGCTATAACAAGATAGCTGCAGCATGAGAAGCATTTGCCACAAAGTGGTTTTTTTCTCTGATAGCTGTGATAGATCTGAATTTGGCCAGGCTGATGGCATTTTAAAAAGCATAAAATGTGAAGGCCTTCAAGAACTGTGTCACATTCACTGATGGACATTTTGCACACAAACATTATTTCACAAAAGGATAAATGTTCTCAAATTGATCTGTTCAGTCAACAAGTTACAATATCCACCAAAAGGAAAAGAATTCTGAATTTAAGATGACTCCTATCCTGAAAAGAAATAATAGACAGACAAAAATGCCATCAAAATTCTGTGCAATGCCTACTTTACACATACATATACATATAGAATGTATAAGGGTAATTGCCAAAAGCTATGCTGCGAGTAGTTACTTGTTAGCATATGCAGATGGGGATAGATACAGATATAGAGAAATACATGCATGTGCCATGTATCCTCCTTTCAATTGAAACAACAGAGATGGAAGGGGAAAGAAATAAAGGAAAAGAAGATATTAAATCTGGGAGGAGATGAGAGAAGATGAAGGAGTAATTGATGGAGCTGTGCAAAGGTTTGAAATTAATTAAGCATTATTAATTTTATTTTGTCCAGCTCAACAGAATTTTGGGAACAAGTTATATCAATGAGTTTAAGACTGACTATGGGTATGCAGCTGAGCCTATGCACACATGCACACCAACAGACACAAGCACAACATGTTGGCTCACACAACAGGCTATTCAGTTCTACAGAGGAAAATGCAAGGACTTCCTGTGGCCACTGCTCATGAAAGAATTGGTACAAATTCCAGAAGTCCTGTTCCACATGCTTTTTTGATCTTATTATTCTTGCCTACAAAACAGTTTCGCTTTACTTTGAATAATATGAATCCTAAGAAGAATTCAGATGATCTGGAACAGTTTTAGAGAAGGGCATTGAGAATAGTCATGGGTCTAGAAACTCCCTTATATGAAGACAGGCTGAAGATATCCCTAACCCCTAACCCTTAAGAAAAGAAGACTAAGGAAGGACTTGTGAAAGAATAGTAGAAGCTCTATTCTTTATCATTCTTGGACGCAGAATAATGACTTTAAATTAGATGAAGGAAGAGTCCAGTTGAATATCAGGATAGCTCATATAAAACCAATGAGCTAAAAAGGTAGTTGACACATGTTCACCAAATAAATTCAAGCAAAGAAAGGCAGGAGTCACTTTGGGACACTTTAATTTGGATTCCTGCACTGAGCAGGACATTAGACGTGATACCCCACATGACCCCTTGCAACTCTGCAATTCTATGATTCTATGAATGCATCAGCAGCAGAAATATAAGGGAAGAAACACTTGTGAAACAAAGACTCATCAGACTATGATGAAGAATTTGATTTGAATACTTGGGAAATACTTGATCTTGTACTAGCATTTAGTGTTTTTTCTTTTGTATGAAGCCATCACCAAGTAATGAATCTTCTTTACCTAAGGAACATGTATAGTAGATATTTTATATAGCGTATAAGGTTTAATATAGTTGCCCAAGAGGATCAGGCATGAGGGATTACTTATTTCAGGGATTTTATTTATTTTATTTTATTTATTAGATTTGTATACCGCCCTACTCCCGAAGGACTCAGGGCGGTGAACAGTTAAACGAAAAATACAGAATACTGATATTCAGAAACTGATTAAAAATACAATTGAATAGTTTGATTTAGAATGGAATTAAATTAAACATCTCAAATTTATAGGGTAGATTCAGATTTAAAGAATTTAAAAGTGGTTTTAAGGGAGGTTAGATCAGGCCGGCTTGCATGAATAGGAATGTTTTGAGGGCCTGGCGGAAAGCCCGAAGATCTGGGATTAACCGTATTTCCGAGGGCAGTTCGTTCCAGATTGTGGGTGCTCCCACAGAGAAGGCTCTCCCCCTGGGGGCCGCCAGTCGACATTGTTTGGCCGACGGCACCCTGAGAAGTCCCTCTCTATGGGAGCGTACTGGTTGATGGGAGGTTATTGGTGGCAGAAGGCAGTCTCGTAGATACCCCGGTCCTAAGCCATGGAGCGCTTTAAAGATGGTAACTGAAATTGTCAATCCCATTTGCAAAGAGAATGCAGTAGTTTAGCTACGGTAAAGTATAAGATGTTTTCACTTCTCTATTTTGCTTATCTGTTTACAGAATGCTGTCTAATTATCATCCAATCAAAGTTAACTTTACCCATGTCATTTCTTTCTTCCTTACCTCCAAGATCATGAAAAGAGAAAAAAGAAATAATAAGAAAGCACTAGAGAGAAAGGCTCATATGCCCCATAAATTAACCCTAGGCATATAATTTCATTTTAAAGGATAACAATTCTCTATCAGTTTATAGTTAGACATTACAGAGTTATGTGATTATTTTTTCAAGGATGTTTTCTTTCTCTGCTTTGTTTTCAGCTTGCCTAGAACTTCCCCGGTAATTTGTGACAATCTGTTCTAACTTATATTATTTGAGAAATGACAACTGCAACAGTCTGCAAATAATGGTTATATTAAATCCATTCTATTCTCTGCTGCATCTGTGTACAGATCTTTTTTTTTAAAGGGGAGCAATTCAATATTAATACTGAAACAGGGTATTCATTTACCTATATTCTCTTTGGAATGAGAACTTTAAAAAGCACTAGTCCCGAGCTTTGTCAGCTGGAGATTTGTATAAAAAGCACTTAATCAAAGCAACTGCTAGCACAATAGCAAGCATTATTTTAATGTTTTAAAAAGATATAAAAAAACTCCAAGTTCTGCAAAGTGCACATTTGAAAGAACATATATACTGTTCAAAATCACAATAAAATGTGTTAGTTTGGATAAAAGAAAGCTGTCTAATGCAAGGAATAAAAAGCACATAACAGAGTTCTCCAGGTAGAGATAAAAGTCCCAAGTGCATTTGTCTGGGTTTTTTTTAAAAAAGTATTTCTGTGTTTTCACACCTGGACTGAACCAAGATGTCAAAAATGTGCCTGGGAGTAATAAGGAGAAAATTGTTTATCTGTGGAAAAAAAAGCTCAAACAGAATTCCTGGAGAAATGTAGACAGCTAAAGGATCCGTTGCATTTCAGATAGGAAGTAAAAGATGATATTTCTAAAACGCCATTAGAAAAGTATACTAAAGCCATTTTTTTCTTTGGAATCCCAAGTTAGTGCTTTGGAAAACAGCTCAGCCAGAATCAGAAACTGGAATTCTGAATTCACACTGAGTTTGGAAAACTAAAACTTCATGGGTCACATTGACTGATATGGGAAGCCCAGAAATAAAATCTTTGGCCACAGTAGGTCTTTCTCAGAGGATGAAGCTGAATAAAGTGAACTTCAGGTAAACTAACTGCATGCCAGTTGGTAGAAGAAAAAAAAATGTTAGGTTTGCTAGAAACTAGCAGGAAATTTGCCAAGTTAAGGCAGTTAAGTTGGTAGCCAAGAATCTAGTTGTACATACCTATATATTGAACAAGTCAAAAGCAGAAGGAATGGCATTCTGAAGATACTGAAGTATATAAATTAAAGGAAGCAATAAATATTTTTGGAAAAGAAAATGGAGTCAATCAGGAAATAAAAATTGGGTCTTCTAGAATGGGAAAGTCGTCCCTAAAGTATAAAGGGGAGAGAAAGGGAGGGAGGGAGGGAGAGAGAGGGGGGGAAGAGAGGGAGAGAGAGAGAAAGAGAGAGAGAGAACAAGAACTGTGAACACACAGATTCACATGCATGGGGCAAGAAGGAGAGGAGCAAAAATTTAGTCTGAGATCACCAGCTATAACAAAGGAAAGAAAACAGGCTAGAAAAAGGCAATTTAATGAGATGAAGGGGAAGTGTATTTATCTGATAGTTCAGCCAATACATGAAGAAAGAGAGAGGCTGGTACATTACACCAACTAGGAAACTATCTGGGAGAAGTTCAAGGCTCACAGAACAAGAGAAGAGAAGCAGAGAGGGTTCAAATGGGCCAGGAGGAAGGAGGTCCAAGTGAAGAATTATGCAACCTTGTGAAAGAGAATGAGGGAGATCATTGTACAAGATACAGTTGTTTCCTTTAGAGATTGGCAAGGGAGGGAGGAAATTACTGTATTTTTCGGACTATAAGACATACCTTCCCCCCCCCCAAAAGAGGCTGAAAATTTGGGTGCGTTTTATACTCCGAATGAAGCTTTTTTTTCAGCCCTAATGAGGCACTAGCGAGGCGCTAGTGAGTGAAACGATCTTCCCAGCTTTGCCTGCTCCCTTGACTCTTCACTGTGCTTTAACGAGGCACTAGTGAAGCGATCGCCATGCTTTACTCTGACTCTCAGCTGTTCTTTAGAAGCTTTTTTTCAGCCCTAACTAGGCGCTAGTTGAGTGAAGTGATCTCCCCATGTTTTGCCTGCTTTTCTCATTGCTGCTTCCTCTCAGCTGTGCCTTAGAAGCTGTTTTTTATCCCCAAGCAGGGGATACAAAACTAGCAAACTAATGTGCTGAAGCTGACCAGACCAAGGATGCTAGCCAGATGAATACCTGGTAGGCAGATTTTTTTTTCCTATTTTCCTCCACAAAAACTAAACTGCGTCTTATACTCCAGTGCATCTTATACTCTGAAAAATACAATAGATTTTTAAAGTGTGCACTGGGCCTTTGAAATGCACTGTACTTTTTAAGGAGATTGCTCAGTTCTTCATATACAAACTGTTAGCACCAGACAAACTTCCTTGAAGGACGTATGGAAACCTACCCTGCTGCGCTGAATAGCTTAGGGTTGGTTTAGAGTTATTTTTGTGCCTGTGCAATTCTATTTCTCTATACATGTGTGATTGTGGCTTTTCTGATGCAAATATAACTTGTTCTTTTCTGCTTGAAAATTAGAGGTTTATGTTTTCATAATTGGATTCATGGAGGAAGCAGGGAAATCACCCTTTAGAGTCCCTCATTGGTTTTGGACTAAATTCACCAATATTTTCAGGCCTACATGGTTTCCTGTGGGGATAAAAGCTCCCTCAACTTATGTAGTCATGTAATCATTCTAAGAATGGAAAAAAATAGGAAGGAAAAAAATAGAGAAACCTCTACTCTTGAAATAGCAGAGTATTGCTGTAAGAACGATAGAATGTTTAAAACTTAAAGAATGATAGGCAATGAATAATAAAAATTGGAAAAGAAAGCATAATGCCTCTTCACCCTTGCTGAAGGTAAGATAAACACCACCTTGACCTTGTTCTAGCTAGTATTTGCCTCATTATGAATTACTAAAAGAACCATATATATTTTCAGCAGAATCAATAATGGAATTTATTTTAATTCTTGGTATTGGTTAGGGAGACAACAAAGAACTTTAGAATTGCAAAGCTCCTTTTAAAAGTAATTTGGGTTAATTTAAAGACATGGGAACAAATAAACACAAAATACAAGCTTCTTTTTTTTAAAAAAAAGTTATGAAATTAACATTATGCTTTCTACTTTCAGCCATAGAATTTTCCCCTCCTTATTTGCCTTTTTCTACAAAAGGAAGACAAAGAATAATTATTTCAAACAGTATGTATAGTTTAGTTTTTAATGTTAAAGCAAAAAGAAGAATCAATTCACTCAGTCCAGGAAATGAATTAATGCATCTATTTTTATTGCTACTTTTGACAATCTCCCCTTAGATTTATCCTTATATACTAATGAAGAACTCAGACCTCCAAACATTATCTCTTATGTGAGTATGGAGCTCAGTAGAACTCAGTAACTAAGAGGAGGGGAATGGCAACAATTGTGTTTTCTATTTTGGATGTTATGATAATATACCGTGACAGCCAGTTTTGATGTAGTGGTTACAGACCAATTTCTACAGACTAGAAACTAGGAGACTGTGAGTTTTTGTTCCACTTTAGGATTAAAACCAGCTGAATGATCTTGGGCCAGTCACTGTCTCTCAGCCCAAGGAAGGAAGCAAGGACAAACCGCTTCTGAAATCTGCAAGATTTCCATGCAATCACGAGGAGTCAAAAACCATTTTTGGAGGCCACTTAGCTTTCCACTTGAAGTGGCATAAAAGAACGTATAATAAAAAGAACACATGCAGAAATGAAATGAAATTTATGATTATATGAATACAGAGAGAGAGAGAGAGAGAGAGAGGGAGAGAGAGCGTTTTTAAACAAAAAGGTAACAAGCTGTTTAACAAGTTCTGATTATGATCTCAGATTATAATTTCATTAAAATAATGAATGTGATACAGCAGTAATTCAATTCCAGATTCAGCAGAGAAGCAGGGGTGTCTGAAGAAAGAATAAAAATAATCAAGATGGCAATTGCAGCCAAGTGACTGAAGCCATCCTCCTTGTTTCTGTTCGTCACATGCACAACGAACATAAAAAAGGAACAGAGCTTCAGTGGTGCAGTTGTGGCTACCATCTTGACTTTTCATACCCAAGCAGACACTGTGGACATTAATGTATGGATACACCTTGGCTGATTCTGAGCCAACAGCTGTCTCTCAGTCCAAGCAACTTCTCAGGATAGTTTTTGTAAGAATAAAATTGGAGGAGGGAGTGCTGCATATGGCCTCTTGGAAAAGAAAGTCTAAACATGATAAATCAAGCAATCCATGAGAAATTGTGTGCAATAGATTATGCATGCCAGGTTTACATAGAAGAAAACTGCCCCCCCCCCCATTTTTCTAGCAATATTTTTAGTAGCTTTGGTCTCTCTACATTACATTGCAGAAATAAGGGAAGACAACCAGAAGTAGATTCTGTCTTTTCACTTAACCATCCAACAGATAGATGAATTCTTGCAATACTGGCTTTACAACAATTAAGAGATTGGCCAATGTCCTTTTTTAAAAAAAGATACAATGTCTACAATTGCTGGTCACAGAGATAGAAGAAAAGGCCAGAAACTGTCATCAAAGTATATGCAATAAAAATTGAATTTCTGTTTGCTAAAAGGTTTGGGGATGTGTGAGATGCAGAATTTTGCATTAACTTAAAATGCAAATTGAATGCTGCTTCTTCCATTCCTGCTGATGTACGATTACATGGGTGACGGAAATGCAGTCATTAGGAAAAAAAAAAATTAAAACAAGCAGATCAAGTAGAAAGGAGAGGAGACTGAAGGACAAGTGGGACAGTAAAATATTGCTGCAAGAAAAAAGCTGGCATTACCCTGAGCCAATAAGCACATTACAATTAGCTGCTTATTTTCTCTTTTCCAGCTGAATGGTGATATAGCTGTGCTAGCCTGATGAAATGTTAAACAACATAGGAGAGTATGCAAGTCACGGAATTCTTTCCATCCCCGTAGTGATAGCTCTCTTCTAGGTGATAAAAAGGGCAGATGTGGGGTGGGGGAGACTCAGCGTGAAGAATCCCCATCATTTTCAGTCCCTGGACAGATGCTTATCCCATGGGTAAACTTTGAGGGCATTTTAATGGCTGAGAGTGGAGGTTCATTCTCTGAGCTTGTGGGTTGGTTTCTGAATGTTTCATTACCAGGCTAGGTAACATGTTCAGCGGAATTTAGGGAATGTCAGTGTTGGTGTGATGTTACCTAGCCTGGTAATGAAATAGCAGGAGCACTTAGACTTACTGTATATACCACTTTACAGTGCTTTGCAGACCTCTGTAAGCGGTGTACAGAGTCAGCATATTGCCCCCAACAATTTTGGGTCCTCATTTTACCCACCTCGGAAGGATGGAAGTCTGAGTCAACCTTGAGCCTGGTGAGATTTGAACTGCCAAATTTCAGGCAGCCAGCAGTCAGCAGAAGTAGCCTACAGTACTGCACTCTAACCACTGCGCCACCGCAGCTCCAAAGGAAAAACCAACCCATAAGCTCAGAGAACGAACTTCTACTCTCATCCTACACCCAAGCTACAGATATTTGCCACTACTGGTATTGCTCATTTTTATGGCTTTTTTCTTTCACAATCCCATGCCAGATCCAGGCTTTTTTTCAAAAAAAAAATCTGTTGTGGTTTGATCTCTTTCTGTTATGTTTTGGAAATGTTATCCTGCTGATCGGCAAGCAGGCAAGCTGAATCGTGGGCCCCTTTGCATAATTCTTTTCCAACATCCTCTTTTGTTGAAAAGGATACAGTGCTGCAGCATTCACCTTCATGAGAGGGAAATACTTGTGGAGATTCTCATATATTTATTACATACTGTCAGTGTCATGTCTCTGGGTCAGCAGCCTGGAAAGGCTCTGATAAGAACACTGGTCACCTTAAAGCTCCCTTCTGGGCCTTTCCAGCCTGAAAATGTAGCCCTCCCTTTATCTAAGAGGGTAGACTTGAGGGACTTCCTAGAATTTCCCAGCTCTACAACAGCTTAAGACAGCAGAAAGAGCTTCTTTAAATTCAGAGACAGTAGCAAGCAGAAGTGTGGCCTTAGACCAGCCATTTTGTTTGTATTTTTGTTGCTTTAATGCAGGGGTGTCAAGCTCAAGGCCCGGGGGCTGAATCCGGTCCATGGGGTGGTTAGATCTGGCCTGCAGGGCTGCCCTGGAAATAGCAAAGGACCAACCCATGGAGTATCTGCCAGCAAAAATGGAGCTCGGGAGGGCCGCACGCAGCCCTCCTGAGCTCCATTTTCACTGGCAAAGGGTTGTAGGAGGCCATCCCAGCCAAAAAGGGAGTTTGGAAGCCCATTTTCACTGGCAGAGCGCTTAGGCCACCACAGGCACCCCCCCAACACAAGTGACATCATGCTGGCCATGCCCTTTCTGCCCCCCCCCCCCCCCGAGGTCAAACACAACCTTGATGCAGCCCTCAATGAAATTGAGTTTGACACCCCTGCTTTAATAGAAACAAAGAAATAAGACAAAAATGAAAAATAAAGACAAAGAAGAAAGGAAAAGAGAGACTAGATAGATTTACAGAGATATTGATGTATTTATTTACTTATTTTATTTTTATTTATCACATTAATATAGCTGCCCATCTCACAGACATGACTATGGGTATGGATGCTCTTGGCTGTTTTTGGGCCAGCTGCTCTCTTACAGCCCAATCAGCCTCCCAAAATAGTTATTGTAAGAATAAAATTGGAGGAGTGGGTGCTGCATATGGGCCCTTGGAAATGAAACAATACAATAAAACAATCACTTAAAACAAATGTAAAACAACACTTGTTTTGAACACAAATTTAAATAAGACCACAGGAGAATGGACCAGTATCCAATACCTACTGTAACCATTTTGTGGGATCCCCATTAATACCTAAACAATGTGGAAAATATTGATTAGTTGTTCCCGTACTTCTATAAATACAGAGTTCATAAACAGACAGCAAACACATCTAATCAATTCAAGGCTGTAAATCTAGAAAGACACTGTTTTCTATTGTAAAAGAGTAATATTTTATGTCCCTGGGCTTGGTAAATCCATAACTCTTCCTGTATTGATAAAATCCAGAATTACATTTACATCTTTTCAAAATATTACTACTTTTCTCAATATCATTTTCATGAATATATGGATAGTAAATAAAACTGAAACCTATATGTTAGCATTATCTCCATACAGGTTGTGTGTGTGTGTGTGTGTGTGTGTGTGTGTGTGTGTGTGTGTGTACACACATGCACACACCAGTGGTGGGTTGCCCCCGGTTCGCACTGGTTCTATAAAACCGGTAGTAAAACAGGCGGGAGGCCCCACCCACTGATCCCAACATCATCAAAATGCTTCTGCGCATGCGCAGAAGAACGCACGCGCGGCCCCGCTGTGAACCGGTAGTAAAAGTAAGTAGAACCCACCCCTGGCACATACACAGACACACACATACACACGGACACACACACATACACACACACACACACACATATCTGTAGTAGAATATAATGCTATATCGAAAGGCAACCCTTTAGAAACATTACCTGAAGTATCCACTGAACATGAAAAAAAAATTACTTTCACATCTTTAGTCATCAGTTTGCTCATTTAGAATATTCCAGCTCCAAAATACATGCAAATAATTCACTAATTACCTATTAAAGAATTATTGCCTGTAGAATCATACAAAACATATTAAAGTGTTGAGATTAATTTGGGGTTTTTTAAATTGCTACTTGAATATACAGCCATTCTGCAATTTTAAACATCCAGTTTTATATTCTGACATCTTTAATTTCAATTTCTTTGTTTTGAAGATTTTGTAGCAATGAAGAAATCATTGGACTGGCAAAAATTGGTAAGTCATTCTCCTGCTTCATTTCTGTTTCCTAGATTATTCGGCCCAATTGATTTCCCCTTAATAATTCCAGGCCATAAGAACTAGAAACCTCTTGTTCTGTACCAGTATTTGGAGCATAAATGTGAATAATAATATTAAAGGATGGTCTGAAAAGTCTAGTTGATTTTATTCATTCACAGATTCCCACTGTCATTCTATCTTTGCAGTTTCGAATTTTCTTTTCCTGTATGGTAACCTCAGCAATTACGGTAGATGTCCCAAAGGCTTTAATCTGGCCACATTGTAAACACCATTAGTGCATCTTCAGCCTTTCATCGGTAGCATGTTGATTGCCATCTGACCCGAGGGGACCATCATCTGGTGTTTATGCTATCAATCATTTTATATTGTCCATGTATGCATAGTGCTGTTTTGCGAGCCATCCAGATATTCCTACAAATTGAATCAATAAAATAAAAATGAATGAAATAAAATGACGTTTTCTTGATAAAATACAGAAATGGTTTGTTATGGTCTTTCTTTGCCATTATCATTAAAGTGATCACCTGTTTCCAGCATCTTCCTATTGCTGCTGTTCAATATAGGTGCCTGCTTGATCTAGCTGGGCAGCTGGGATGGCCTTCATGCCTTGGGTGACCCTGCTGAGAATACATGCTATCAGCGTATATTCCTGGTGTTCTTCACTCATCCCTCCTAGGAATATTGCCACCCATCCCTGCCAGAATCAAACAGCACCTCTCAGAATTTTTATTTTCCAGAAAGCAACTCGGGAAGATACAAGTCAAAAAAGCTGAACATAGAAAATTATTATTTCCATAGATCAAAAGAAAAATAACTGGGACGACTGTTTTTAAACAACTGAAATTAAAACATGAAAGCCATGAAGAAAAAACACTGGATAAGGAAATCAAAGTAAATGCTTAAAAATATAAAACAAAAACTAAAAAAAAAATGTTTTTTTAGAAAAAAAGATCTATATGGTTTTAATTATTTATTTATAAGAGTTGTTGGCCATCTTAAAGCTAGAAACCATGGAAGGTACCAATTTGTGAGCATGGCACAGTTCAGGCTGTTTAGGATTCTTTTTCAGAGTTGATTTCTTTCATATTCATAATAACTCAGTTGTTACTCACTCACCAATTACCATGCTCACAAAACACCACCCATTTTTTAAAATAATGCTTTATTTTTATGTTTAAATAATGCTTTATGTTTTATGTATATGAATTGATAACAGAGTTCATTTTCAGCCAATTCATTGATAAATTCTAATTTCTCTACATATTGTTATTGAGGCTAGCTGCCTGTGTTATTGTCAGAAATGTATGTTTGATAATAATTAAAAATATACCTGTCTCTAACAGTGGCTTTCTCTTCATTGAAAGTGCAATTGGGTGTTCTATATTGTTCTGTGAGAATTTGGGAGGTCTCTTCCCAAATTGCACACCAACTCTTTCTAGAGATGTCCATCACCATCAAAAACAATAAATGGAACTTCTATAGAACTAAGAGTTGTTTTACACTAACAAAAGAATTCTCACAGAACAAAGGAAATAGAGGTGGGATTAGAACTCAAAGTCTTCCACTTATCTCCACTTAACTTGGTGCTTTAACCACTAAACAAACAAAACTGGCTCAACTTGGTAAACCTACCAGTTCCACATACCTGGACCCGGAAATATTGAAGACAGCAAATCATGCTGTTGTCACTTCTCAATTACACTCCTGCAACTCATTCTAAATGGGGATGCTTTTAAAGATGACCCAGAAGCTGCAAATGGCACATACTGTAGCTGTTCACCTGCTGACATGTTAGCTGGTTCAACAGAATAACTTCTAATTTGCAAAAATTATACTGCCAGGAGGCATGTAGGTTCAATTCAAGGTGCTAGTTTTTACCTCAAAAGGTGTATTCAGTTTAGATCCTTCATCCCTTCGGGATTGTGCTAGATGGCAGAAAATAGACACAATCATAATTCTTCTCTAAATTACAATGATATTTATGGTTGTAGTGTTTTTACCTAGATAATTCAGTATATTTCCACTGCGGATGTGGGTTTAGTTTAATCTGTACTTAAATCAAGGAGAAAAGCAACCTAGAACTAAGGAGAAATTTCCTGACAGTTAGGACAATTAATCAGTGGAACAACTTGCCTCCAGAAGTTGTAAATGCTCCAACACTGAAGGTTTTTAAGAAGAGATTGGATAACCATTTGTCTGAAATAGTATAGGGTCTCCTGCCTAAGCAAGGGGTTGGACTAGAAGACCTCCAAGGTCCCTTCCAACTCTGTTATTCTATTCTATTCTATTCTATTCTATTCTATTCTATTCTATTCTA
>WNWU01000109.1:1589744-1640621 GCA_012654045.1 Ptyas mucosa | reverse complement strand
TATTCTATTCTATTCTATTCTATTCTATTCTATTCTATTCTATTCTATTCTATTCTATTCTATTCTATTCTATTCTATTCTATTCTATTCTATTCTACATACTGGGAATAGAAAGTGTGAAAGACGAGTATATGGTTCCGTTCAGACTATTCCAAGTGGAGGATTTGTTCTCGGTATTTAATCTGTTTCACATCCTGCTGCCCTGAGTCATGCAGTGCTTTCAATACTTTTACTTTTGAACTCACTTGCAGTTTAGGGAGGCTCTTTCCTGAGCTTCTTTGATTGTAACACCCTTGTCAGTCTATCATCCTTGACATCTGATTTGTCCCCCAAATGCTGCTGTCGTTTCTACCAGCCAGTCTGCTCAGCAGTTCTCCCCCTTGGGTCCTGCTGGGTCTTCAGCTGCAGATTGTTTGCCACCTGTTCCTTATTTATTTATTTTTATGACATTTATAGACTGTCCTAATCTTTTGTGACTGTTGGCAGTTTACAAAATAGACAGTAAAAATACATTTTGGAAGCAGTGGAACTCAATTTCTGAGATCTTCAAGTGGGCATTGCACCTGAAGGCCAGAGGCACAAGGACAAATTATGCATTGTAAAGATTGCTTGGAAGTGGGAGATACTTCCAATCTAATCTACCAAATCCCCTGCATGGATTGCCCTTGTGACTATGTAGGACAAACGGGGAAGAAGCTAACCACCAGATTGCAAGAACATGAGTGAGTGGTCAGACAAGGAGACTCAAGCTCATTGGTAGCCTCACATTGCAATGAACAAGGACACTTATTTAATTTCTCAGTTGCTAAGATCGTTGGCTGGTAAAAAGATAGCCAGGGAAATGATTGAAGCCTGAGGAATTGGCCTCTTGTCAGTCTACAGGAGTTCTGATTCACCACCAACTTATCGAGTACTTAGGAGCCAAGGGCTTGGCAGCACAAGGAAACAACAGCCAATCACCAGCCATCAACACACCAATCAGCCAATAGGAAGGCACCATATAAATATGACAATATAAAGCACATATTCCAATGGAGAGAAGTTCCCTGAAGATAGGCTTCAGCATGAGTCTGAGAGCTCAGAAGCGTAAATATCTGGTCCAGATTTGTACTTGCAGTAAAAATACAATATCCATCCCCAAGAAATTAATAAAAAATCCCGGAAAACAAAATCCTTTAGAAAACCAGAACATCATACAATGCATGAATCAGTCATTCTGCCTGGGACTCAGCCAGGTTTTAAGGATTTGTTTAAATAGGACCAGGATGTAGGTCATAAAAATCTCATGGGGAATTATATTCCATGATGCAGACGCCATGATGGAGAAGACCACAAGGTATCTACTATTCATGCTGTACAATGAACACTCCAGCGATGTCTAATGTTTTCCTCTTCATTGCTTAATACCTCTACCCTTTTATTTATTTCTACTTACAAAGCAGACGTGTCTGCACCTAGCCAGGCATGATGCTTCTCAATATCTGTGTAAGATTTATCTTGGTTTTGGCACATGGAAATAAAAACATGAATTCTGAGAATATTACATCATCCCATGTCTGTCAGGACAACTCAAGTCACCTTCCCACCAATTGTCTTCTCCAGGTGCAATTTTCCATGTTTTACATGATCTAGCCAGGAGAGGGTGCTGTTGCTAACTTCCTTTAGAGAAATCAGATGGGGGAAGACTGAAAAAATGACAATGTCATAGTTAGTCCCTTCATTTTAGAGTGGCTTACTCCCAGGAATCACATAGCCCTGATCTTTTTATCAGTTAAGCAACAGATGGAAGATGTTGAATATGTAAATAGCGAGTGAAGCCGGGAACGTAAGCTTCACTCAGGTCCGGGTTTAGCCGGACATTAGCATACCCACCATGGATTGGTCCGTTCAAATGGAGGGAGAATTAAAGCAATTGGTCCATTCAAATGGAGGGAGAATTAAAGCAATGTCACTGCAGGGGTGAAATCTAAAATTTGTTACTACCGGTTCTGTGGGCGTGGCTTGGTGGTGATGGAGGTAATGTGACTGGGTGGGCATGGCCAATTTTTTTTTTTTTTTACTTTTAAAACCATTTTTACATGTAAAACCATGTTAAAAAATGCTTTCAAAAGGCTTTAATCAGACAACTCAGCTGGGATTGTCAGAGCTTGGATCGTCAGAGCCATGTAAAAGAAAAAAAGGCTCTGATGATCGTGCGGCTCAGCTGGGCATGGGGGGCAGGGGCAGGGATTTTTGCTACTGGTTCTCCAAACTGCCCGCCGCCATCGCTACCTACTCACCCGAGCTAGTCCGAACCGGGAGCATTTCACCCCTGTGTCAGTGGCTAGGCTGTTGGACAGCTCCCTTTAAAAGGGAGCACTGCCGGCAGCCTGGCAGAAGTTTTACTAACGTTGAAATAAAGAGCTGAAGTTACTTGCTGGAATCCTGCCTCTTTTGTGATTCACCCACTTAATAGAAAACATCATTTAAGCAACAGATGGAAATGAATAGGTTTGAATGGAAGATATGATTGAATGATTTTAACAAACATGGATTTCACATTTTTTAATAGGGAAGTTGCACACCACCTCAAATTGTGCAAGTGGGCAGTATACAAATAATCATTAGAAACAGATAGTAAATGCAAATAACAAAGCTGAAATTTCAAATTTCTTCAACTCTTAAAAGATCTCATTAAACCCAATAAATCGGCACATTAATTTGCTAGTGTAGTACCATTCTTGTTCCAAATATGTGTGAAAGTAATTCTGATCATCACTCAAGTCTTTTCTGGGTGCACCTGTTTAAAAGATATGAGCAAGTCATTAGATTACTTAAAGAACAAAGTGTAGGGAGTTTTTTTTCTTCTTCTTAGTTAAGCTGATGCACAGCCTATCATGAAAATTAAACCAGGCTTTGAAAAATGAAAGAAGCATTTGTACTGCTACTGAAATGGATTCTTGTAGGTAAACAGAAGAAGTAATTTTCAGTATCAGGTTATATTAGTGATAGGAGACAGTTCTAATGATGTACAATACAGTCTTTTGATTTTATATGTAAATGATATTTTCTCAATTTCTCAGGAATGAGCTTTTTCTCTTTCATGCATGTTAGGAACTTTTCATGAGTTACATTATATAAAAACAAGTCAGATTGAAATAAATTGTGGAATTTTGTAAGAAGAGAAAGGATGTAGTGAATGAAATCTATTTAATTATTAGCCTTCTTATCTGCAATATTTCCATTGCACACAGGTTAGGAATAGTCTTATATTTTAGGATTTATTCACGTATGTCTTTGTCTTTGGGTGCTGAAGGAAACAGAATAAGAGAGACTGTGCAAATAAAGTAATATCTTACGGTTATCATTGCAATGTCTTATACTCCAAAAGTAACAATATGGGATTTTTAAATTAATAAAACAAGTTAGGTTTTCCGTTTAGTGCATTACAACTTACATTCATATTATTATTGCTGTAGTTGTTCATCACGGATTCATCATGAAATAACAGAGCAAAGAACAAACCAGAAAAAAATATTCTTTATTGGTATTCTTTGGTAATTCAATTTTGTTATTGTTATTTTTATTTGAAAAACTTTCCAGAAATTTCTCACAAACCCTTAGCTCTGATTCAGTAGAAAGAATGAAAATGGTAGTCAATACTTTAAAGTGATAAAATATTAATTTCAAATATTAATTTATCACAGTAAAAGAAAGGATGACAATACCATGCTAAATGAACCAAATAGAGACTGTTGCTTTCTGCAAGATTGATTGGTCCCCTTAAAAGCAATCTGTTAAATCTGGGTAAAGAAATTGTATGCATGCTCCAGATTCATAACTCTAGACGCCAAGATGAATCAAAAGTATAATAAACTTCGAGTGTCTGATATTTGTAAAGATCATGATGAGTCATTGGGAATGTTTAACAACAAATCTATTAAGTCAAAATATGAATTCTGCTATTTTTTAGTAAAACAAACTGGAGGGATCTATTTTTTATTTTATTTTATTTTTGGTGGTGGAGGCTTCACAGTAACAGCTCGTGTGCTCCGAACCACAGTGCATCAGTGTTGGATTCTTGTGTTATATCAGTTATAGTGTGCATTTCAGGTAGCCCACATTTTCCACATACTTAGTAGTTGGGCTTTCTGGACTTTGGGAGCTATTTTTGATATCCCAAAAGCATTGACTGGGGTTTTGCAAAACATTTCACTCTGTGTCCCAAGACTTCCTCTGTGCAATGGTTCAGAAGTGGGTTTTGCCTTGCAGTTATTGCAGTCATTCTGGGCCAGCTACAGTTTTTGATCGCTGTTCAAGGGAAAACCATGTAGAGTGCTTTGTACTAATCCAACTGGGAGGTGACTAGGGCACGAGCTATTATGAGAAGAGCTTCCTGATGCAGAAGGTTGCGAAAGAAAACATCAACATCACCTACCAATAGAAAAGAATATTTGTAGCTTAGAGTTGAACTGTGGAATCCTTAGTGCTCTCTGAACTTGATTGTTTTCATGCAGGAATTTCATTACCCAACTAGGTAAACCCCAGTCCCTTCTAGCACTGATGATGTTACCGAGTCAGGTAAATAAATGTCTGCAAGAAAACAACCAAGCTCAAAGAGCACAAGGAATCCAATAACAGCATCTTTTAAAACATTTTTAAAATTTACTTTAAAATATTTAAGCAATAAAGTAAATGGCTATTTATATAAAACAGAGAAGTGAAAAAGAACGTTGTCTGGGGAAAGTAAAGAATAAACAAACAAACAAACAAACAAACAAACAAATTTACAGTTGTCATGAAATTTAAAATTCATTTTTTCATTGCTGAAATAACATTTCTAAAATCAATAAAAGTAAAGCATACAGTTTACCGTAACACTATAAACACAAACAGTAGAATACTAATTTAAAAAGTTTTTTTAATAAAATAAATATAAAACATACATTACGTTAAATTGAAAGCTAAATAAATAATCATTAGATTATTTATCTAATTAAAAACTAAAATAAATATAAAATTAATGCCCAAGATGTTACAGAGCAATCAAAATTTGATGACAAATCAGAATAAATATTTTAAAAATATTTTTTAAAATGAACATGTATATATATATGCAGGAATAATAATAATTTAACAAAGATAAAAAAGGCTGGATAGAGGATATCTGTAATATAGAAGTAAATATCTGTAAAATAGAAGTAGAACAACTGTGGCATAATAAAGCAAAGATAATACTAATAGGCGCCGCTTGAATGGTATCAGCATTGACAAAAATCACCATCAGTCAATTGCAAAAGGCAGCTTAACTGGGAAGAGCTTACATACTGCAAGGATATGTTTAACTACATCAAACAACAAAATGTGCCTATCACAGGTCTTTGGAAAGGACCTAATACAAATCCTAATCCAATCTAAATATCTGGCTGACAATGCAACCAACCATAATAATAACATTTCTATGACTGATATTTCATTTGCTGTCCTATTACTTCAGGGACATCCTATGAAAAAAGCAAAAATATTAATGGTGAGGCATTGATAGGTGAGGCATAAATTGAATTATATAATGGTAGGAACCTACGGTTTAAACAAGTAATTTTCTCAGTTCAGTAGTGCCGATGGAAAGAAATTTTATGACTCTCCTAAAGATGTTAGAGTTCTGGTCTGTCAATAGGTAGCAAATGAAATTATCCTCAGAATAAGTGGAATTTCTATTAGTGAGCAAAATTATGCACACGAGTTGCTATAGAAAAGACACTGAAGGCAGGGGTGGGTTCTACTTACCTTTATTACTGGTTCACAATGAGATCACTTGAGCGCGTGCCTTCTGCGCATGCACAGATAGCAGATAACGATATCCGGGGCTGTGGGCGGAGCCTCCCATTGGTTTTACTACCAGTTCTTGCAAACCGGTTTGAACCAGGGGCAATCCAACACTGACTGAAGGAATATATGGGCTAGATTTTTCAGTTTTCTCTTGATTGTAGGAGCAGTTTTGGGTTAGGATAAAAGGGGTATTATTATATACTCCCTCTAGAGCTAAATAAACTAAAAAAGAAGGCATGCAGTATGTTTGGCAGGTAATACTGAATAGGGAGTTTGCTGATGTAAAAGTTTTCCTATTTATGTAGTGCCAATATTGGTGACTTTGTCTGCCCTGCTCTACCTGAACAGGTATGCCAAATACCTGCTGTTAGGTTATGGCTTTACCTCCAAGTAAGCCCATGGCCAGAAGAATGTTATTTGATATGTTTTATAAATATGTTTTGAATTCTCATTTTCCAGGAAGAGGGGGGAAAAGAATCTTGGTAGCCAGGGAATTGTGAGAAAAGTGAAGCTTGAACCAGAAATAAATTTGTGAACCTTGGATTCCAAGGGGATTGTTCTACGGTTCTAAATGAAGTGTTGTGTTCAAAATGTAGCAAGGTATTCAGAATAACATCCTTAGGAATCTGATGGAACAATATCTAAGGGCTTTAAGTTATGTATGGACATATCAAAGAACATCTGGGAAAAGAATTTAGTATTAAGAGTGTTACAATTTGGTAGAAGTTGTCTCTTTTGGGGTAAATGAAGCCCAGTATGGCTTCCACACAGTTATTCGCCTTATAAGAAACAGATTTGATTTGCTAATACCAGATTCCTGAACGTTAGAATAAAGAAGAAGAAAGTTGGACCAGCAACACCCAGAGACCACAACTTGGATAAAAATAACTGATGGAAAGATTATCAAATTTATTTATTTTATTTTATTTTATTGGTTCGATTTATATGCCGCCCTTCTCCGAAGACTCAGGATGGCTTACAATGCGTTAAGCAATAGCCTTCATATTTTTATATATACCTGCTTAGTAGGGTTTTTGGCCCCCACTAAGGGTGTTCTTTTTTATACAAAGTCAGCTTATTGCCCCCACAATCCGGGTCCTCATTTTACCTACCTCGGAAGGATGGAAGGCTGAGTCAACCTTGAGCCTGGTGAGATTTGAACTCACAGTAATTGCAGTCAGCTGGCAGCTAAGTGCTACTTAACAGCACTTTAGTCTGCTGCACCACCAAGGCTCCTTTATTGTGGCCAATAAATATAAGTGCACAAACACTGGTGACGGATGGTATGCTGGAGTTACTTCAAGACGATTCAACATTTGAGGCAATGCCATCTTGGTGGAATGAACAGATTGAAATCCAATTGATGGAATCGTAAAGATCATAACAAGCAAAACAGATTTCCTGTTGTTTTTTTAAAAATGTGTATTAATACACATTATGACAAACGTATAACATACAACATATAAATATATCCTCTTTTTAACAAGCGTTTCTTTGTGGTCTGCTTTCCACTGTAATTCCCCACCCCACCCCACCCATGTCTCTCATATTGTTTCTTTTCCTTCATTTTCAGGTTTCCTGTTGAGAGAGAACCTCTCTCTAGGAAATTTGTTTGAAATAAAAGAAAGGAGGGATACAGGGGGATAGCTAGAGCTAGTATGGGGGTTGAGATAGGGTTTGTTCATTTCTTTGATTTGAACAGATGATGTTTAAAGCAAAAATCCCCAACCTGTCAGTCGTGGTCCACTAGTGAGGGGTTTGCAACCGGGCCGCGGAAATGGACAGCAAGCATGAGCGCACACACCCATCCCCATTTGCACTAGCAGCAGGTGAGCACACACACTGCTCCATTTAAATGAACGGCAAGTACATGTGCATGATGCTCATTAAAATGGAGTTACGTGCATGCACTTGCTGGCCACTTGCACAGAACCATCCCCTCTTCTCCCCCCCCCCCCCACCAGTCCACAAAGTCAGAAACATTGGGGAACTCTGGTTTAAAAAGGACTCAGGAAAACTACTGGTGGATAACAAATAGTTCATGAGATTAGTCAAATACAGAAGAACGAGAGGAAGAAAAAAGGAATATGGGATGGAAGATAGGAATCTAAGCAGGGTAGAGTGAAGTTTAATGACTTGCATGCTTTCCTCAGGAGCAACTGAAGTAAAATAAACTCAATGGCTGTATCTAAAGATCTACCGGTAGGCATCTACTGAGGGAAGGAGGAACAATCTGAGGGAAAAACATGTAAGATAGTCTGAATCTTACCTGAAAATGAATTATTTAAACCCTTTGCAATTGGAGCCTCATTAGAGGAGGTGGTTTATTCAGTCACTGGTGCCAGCAGTATTCAAAACTCCTGAAAATCTGGTGGGGTGCTTGTGACTGTGCCAGAATTATGGAATGATACAAAATCTGTATAGCTACATCCAGCACAGTAAAATAAGAAGCCAAAGCTGTTCTAAAACTCATCATCTCCATATGAGAACTCCTGGGAGTGCTGCCAACACCTCTTCAGACACTGAGACAGCAAGCATCGTGAACAAAAAGAGGCAGTAACTAGTTGGGCCTGATCAAATAGTGCAGGTTTTTAATCATGCCAGTGTATCCAAAGCACATCTTGAGGCCTCCATATACAGTTCAACAAGATCACTGGCAGACATTTGGAGATGTGCTGAGGAAAGCTCTTCTACCACCAGAGAGTAAAACATAGTTTCAGAGAGATCTGCAGGGTCTCTAGTCTAGATTAAGTAAAGCGAGACAATGTAACCGAAGGAGGACAAAGAACCATTGAACACTACACAGAATAATGATCAGAGGTATCGGTCTCAGATACAAAATGAAATATTGAACCTAAACCTCTTGATAATATCATGTCAGGTGTTCCTCCTTTGCAGTAAGTATGCAGGATGGAGAGAATTGTCCAACTGTGAAGCTAAAAGATTAACCAAGTGTTGTGAAAAAGCAGAAGTGCCAGAATGAATATTAGAATCACCAGCTGACAGCAGAGGACAACATAGGACATCTAAAATATTGAGCCAGGCTGGAATTTCATCAAGGAATCTGAGTGTAGAAAATTGAATTTATCATGATGTAAACACAGGAATAATGATTTGAATCCAGGGAAGATTTAAATCCTGAATCCACCTTCATTGTCAAAATCTGTCAACAAGTTGTAATAGGTACTGCTCTTGAATTGTAATCATCATTTAATCTTCATCTTATATAATCTTGGTAGAGGGGAATCTTCAGACAACTTGTGCCTACCCAGGGGTGAAATCCAGCAGGTTCTAACAGGTTCTGGAGAACCGGGAGCGGAAATTTTGAGTAGTTTGGAGAACTGGCAAATACCACTTCTGGCTGGCCCCAGAGTGGGGTGGGAATGGAGATTTTGCAATATCCTTACCCTGCCACGCCCACCAAGCCATGCCCACAGAACCAGTAGGGAAAAATTTTGGATTTCATCCCTGTGCCTACTTGATGGGATGTATAGCTAGTTTTAACCAGAGAACCCCACTTTGTTAAAATCCCCAGTTTGTTTATCCCTATTCTTACCTGTTTTGCATACAGGTAGTCCTCAACTTATGACCACAATTCAGCCCAAAATTTCAGTTGCTAAGTGAGACCATTGTTAAGTGAATGTTGCCCCATTTTATGACCTTTCTTGCTACAGTTGTGAAGTGAATCCAGCTTCCCCATTGACTTTGCTTGTCAGAAGGTTGCAAAAGGTGATCACATGACTCTGGGACACTGCAACGATCGTAAATATGAGTCAGTTGCCAAGCATCTGAATTTT
Source organism: Ptyas mucosa (assembly GCA_012654045.1). NCBI lineage: Eukaryota > Metazoa > Chordata > Lepidosauria > Squamata > Colubridae > Ptyas > Ptyas mucosa. The sequence continues at coordinate 1,631,016 of WNWU01000109.1, read as the reverse complement.
GATCACATGACCATGGACACGCTTCAGCAGGCGTAAGCGTGAAAAATGATCGTAAGTCACATTTTTCAGTGCCATTGTAACTTTGAATGGTCACTAAATGAACTGCTGTAACTTGAGGACTACCTGTACTGAGTTGCCAGCCTTATCAGTCAGACATAGAAGGACAATGGATACAATATTTTAGTAATGGATCCACCTTCAGGGAGAGCCATCCTTTAGGAGGGATGTGAATGATTTACTGCTTGTTGCCTATTGCTTGTTAAGGATCATGTGCTTCTTTTAAGTGTATAAAATTATGCCAAATTGATTGTATATTAAGAGCTTTCGATTTGTGACTTGGATCTTGAGAACATTTCTTGATCAGTACAGAATAAACAAGTTGCAATTTTCTGCCTTGAGGCACCAGGTAACAATCCCAGCATTTGACTGAGCCAATCCACAATTTAGCCAACATACCAAAGCAAAGCCTCACACCGACGTTAGACAGAGAGGCTTTCATTTGAATTCCTCCATTACAAGTAGGCTAGAGTTCATTAAATAAATATTCTCTTCCAGTTCTATTATTCTTTTTCAGTTCATCCATGACAGTGTCAGTTCATGCAAAGACATCTGTCCTAATACAATCTTGACAGTAGTAATAGATAAAAATAATTCTCTCCAGTCATCTTTTAATACTTCTGTAACTCCCATGTCACCAAGTGGAGTAAGAGTCTCCCTAGCCTTCCTGGTTCTATTTATTTAATAGTCTTTAATAATTTATTTACTGATGGTTATAATATATTTGATACATATGTCCTTTAAATTCCCATATTCACAATTGCTACTGATTTTTTTTTTACATAGTATATATTTTTCTTTTCTCCTTACTTCCATTTTCTGAAGGAAACTTTCCCTGATGCTATTTGTTAACCATGTTATTTTGGTCGTTTTTAATGTATGCATTTATTTACTCGATTTGCACAATTTGGCCCTTCTCACAGTTTGCAACTCTAGTTAGCTAACATACGACAGGCCTCTTGCTCGATATATCCATATTCTCTTCCTCTCTCTTGTCTGATGTTATTAATGTATTATAGGATCAGAATTCAGACTGCAGAGGGAAAGAACAGTGCCAATGAAATCTAAATAGGCACGTAAATAGCATTAAAATAGCAGTGCAGAAAATTCACGTAGCTTTGAATAGAGGCACAGAGAAAAAAAAACCCCTCAAATAATAACCCAGTGTAGATCCAAAAAATCAATATGATGAACACAGCACAGGGGTGGGTTCTACTTACCTTTACTACCGGTTTGCAACGGGGCCGCATGCACACTCTTCTGTGCACGTTCTGATGATGTCGGGTTCAGTGGGCGGAGCTTCCCGTCGGTTTTATTACCGGTTCTATAGAACCGGTGCGAACCAGGGGCAATTCACCACTGGTACAGCAGCATGATTAGAGTTGTACCCCTTGGTACCTGCATGTGACATCAATATGTGTACTTTGTTGGCCCTGCTACAATCACAATCTTGATATTTTATTTTTTTTTATCCCTCTGGAAGATGCCACATTCACAAAATTGCAGCCCTTAAGTTAGATTCTGTATTTGCAATTGATGTTCGGATAAAAGAAACCATTTGCAAAAAATTCTGGTATAAAATATTCAAGTGTATGTTCCTATTGATTCAAGTATGTAAACAAAGTTAGGAACTGGCTAGGGGAACACAAATATTTTCAAGTATGCCATCCGTTTCAGATTTGGACCAAAGATTTTATATTCAGATAATCTGTAGAGAAACATGATTTGAAACATGCTTTTTTATAACTTAATATAGCCAATGTTGCCTAATACATTATGCTGACAAATTCTTTGCCCATTTGAGAACAGTGAAAGGAAAGTGTAAGCCTCTAGACAGACATGAATCAAAATAATAATTATTATGGATTTCAGCTAACTTCACAGGACCGGTATATCTCTTGAGGCTTAATTAATTTGGAATAACTATATGTTTAATAGTCTTCATCATTAGCATAAATTGGAATTATGCTCTGAAAGGAAAGAAAAATCCACTCTTTTAGTCCTATTAATAAACATAATTCAATTATATTGAATAGAAAGTCAATCACATTAGCAGGTTTTAGCAATAATTGCCCCATGACATAGAGCATTTCTTGAGCCCAGGGCAAAAAAAAAAAAAAAAAATTCAAATAGAATTGAGGATTACAAGCTTCAGAGTCTAGTTTGAGTGCTATAATGAGATGTATTGGATAATGTAAGTGGAATAAATTATAATACTTCAAGATAAATGGAGGGACTAGCCTCAAAAAATGAAATACAATCTTTCCAGTAGCTCAAAAATACGACTCTGATAATTTTCAGACAACATGACAAGTTTTATGGGAAGTCAACATTAAACTATTGAAGGCATCTTTTAGATTTAAATTTCAACATATTTTTTTTAAAAAAATCATTTTGAAATTCTTTGACTACCCTCTGCATTATCCTCTGAGTCTCCTGAATTATTAAGCATAAATATTACTGTGGATCAGTGATAAGGAATTTGAGACCCTGAGTTAGAATTCTCAGTGTTCATTTGAGATGGCTGTGCTGCTGGAAACTCTAGTTTAACATATTTTTGAAGTGGGTTTTAATCTACATGTATATACAGGTAGTCCTTGACTTATGACCACAATTGAGCCCAACATTTCTGTTGCTAAGCGAAACATTTGTTAAGTGAGTTTTGCCCCATTTTATGATCTTTCTTGCCCGAGTTGTTGCCCTCCCAACTGTGGAGGTGGTTAGTAGTATTACGTTTCTAGGAGTGCAGCTAATGAATAGATTAGCTTGGTCGCTCAACAGTGAAACACTGGTGAAGCAGACACAACAGCTACTGTTGTGCACATCTTCCTTCTCTTGTCCTTACCACTTTTTATTTAAGAACAACTGAAAGCATCCTATCATATTACTGTTTGATTCAGAAGAATTACTGCTTCGGACAGGAAGGCTGTGCAGAGAGTGGTGAAGATGATAGAAAAGATTATTGTAATTTGACTTCCTTATCTCCACAGCATGGCATATAAATGCTGTTTAACCAGGATCTATAGCAGTGATGGCCAACCTTTTCTGGACTGAGTGCCCAAAGTGTGCATGTACACAAATACATGAGCACGCCTGAACCCCCAAAATGCAATGTGCGTGTGGCTCCTGTGCATGCATCCTGCATGTGCCCTGCCCCCAAGCATGCGTGTATGCCCTGCACATGTCTTGCCCCCACACATGCATGGACCCCCTGCATGAGTATGCACCCCGCATGCACCCTGCCCTCACACATGCACGGCAGAGACCTGAAGACCAGTGACCAGAGGGAGGTGCGCACATATGCACAGCAGAGCTGAACAGGGATGATAGTTCACATGCCATCAGGGAGGGTGCTGCATGCCACCTCTGGCACACATGCCATAGGTTCACCATCACAGATCTATAGTATTGTCAGGGACTTTATACATCCTCTCCCTGACCAGTTTTCATTGTTGCCTTCTGGGAGGAGGCTTCATGGTATCTGAAGCAGCACAACTAGATCCTGTAACAGCTTTGCTCCATATCGTATCAATCTTGGTAACTCTTAAGACCCTTTTTTCCGCTATATATTCAAAATGGACTGTGATTAATTATAAGTTTTGGTGTCATTTTTGTATAACTGAGCATTTTTGGTCCTGCTGCTGTGATTACATTATTATTATTATCCTTGGGATGGTGACATTGTTCGGTGGGTGGCATTCCTTCTTTTGAGAGCAGGACATCAGAATTCATTTTAATGTGTGCCATTGTGTATACAGGTAAATGACAATAAAGATTATCTTGTCTTGTCTCATCTTGCCTCGTCTCACCTCACTTCACCTCACCTCACCTCACCTCACCTCACCTTACCTAAGCATCTCCTAAGGGTGGTTCAATAATCTGTTTGTAAAAATTGGAGCTGTTTGTAAAGATTGGAGACAGAAACCAAGCTTGGACTTCCTTGCTTTCAGAAGCATCTTTTGAAGATTCAGCCTAAAGTATTGATCAGTTCTACCTGGCACACTTGTGTTGACTTCAGCGGCAAGCATGTGACTAGAAAGATCAATAATATTTATTGTGCTGTAATCATCCTATGGTAAATGTTTTGATCTGGTGATGAGGATGATAATGATGATGATGATTTTAAACTTGTTATGGCAATCCAAGCCCAATGGACTTTCTTGGGGATAATTGCTAAGAATCTTGGTAGCTCTCTCTATCATTAAATGTCTTCATTAGTCCTGGTGGTAATTCTACCTCACTTTATAGAGCCACAAAAATCAGTCCAAAAGGGCCCAGTTTCAACCAGTATTGATGTCACTGCCCATCAAAAAAAGCACCCTGCTGAAAAATAATATGGTTAATTGTAATTTAAAAGTCTGCATATATTCTTAAATAAATATTGCAGTTCTTAACAGGAAACTTTATATGGACTTTTGTTGAAAGAAAAAAAAACAGATTAATAACTACAGGTTTGGGGATTAAAAAGGGATGAAAAGAATGGGGAAAAGATTAAGCTGACAATAACTCAACAGGGAGAAGGGCAAAAGGCATAATTGTATGTTTTCTTTTTTCATTCCTTTCCTTTTTCTCTTTGTCTTGCTTTTTATTTTTTGTTTTGTACATTTTTGCTATATTGAAAAAGTCTAAAAAATATATTTAAAAATATAAATATTTCAATTCTTGTTCTGTTTTGATCAACCACCCCAAACATAAAGCTATACTAATTCATTATTTTCCTCACTTCCAAGTTGTTTCTTTCTCATATAGAATAGTATTTTGCAGCCTTTGGAAGTGAGATGCAAACTATTAACTATAAAATATAAAACACTCATTCTCGCACAAATCCCCACCTCTGATGTCTTCTGTGCAGAAATCATGAAGTTAAGTGCTGAGCTGAGACCAAAGAAAGACATATATTAATGGAAGTTTCAAAATAATTTTTAGTCTTTCAAAATGAGAAAATGGTACGTATGCAAGTGATGTTGACTAATAGGCATTGTTGTCTTTCTTCAAATAAAATATAGACTAAACAAAAGCTTTTAGATAAAAGGAACATTACTGTATTGTGCAGCATAATAAACCTTCTACAGAAATAAGATACTTTCAGACACTTTAATAATTCTATAGGAAGTCAACAATAGATGAATGAAAGCATCCTACTAAACACGGACAGAATTAGATTGCCATGGTTGAAAACCCACGGTTGACTCTCACAAAACAAAATGTCAGGGATAAGGATTATCCATTCTAATCCTTAGAGAAGCACTGAACAGGATTTGAGATTTATTTATTTATTTATGAATTTTTTTATAGCCAACCATCTCATCAGAAGTGAAGAAGAGATGCAAAATAAAAATTAAAAAAACCCCTCAGGTATTTTATATACAGAAATTTTTTTAAGGTAACTGCTCTGATTTGATCATCCTAGGTGGATCAGAATGCAGATAGCTTCTGTTTTTATATTTCTCTAAATGTCATGTTGAATTTCTTGGCAAAAAAAAAGGACAGAAAAATATATTTTACTTATTGTACATGCAAAAATTGTGGCTTTCATTGCAGATAAAAATCTGATTTTTTTTTAAATCATCAAAATAAATATTGTAATGACAGGCTAATAATGTAGAAATGAGATTTGAATGAGATTCACAATCCAATCTTAGTGGAAGATCAACTGTTGAAGAAATATGTGTTTTCCTCATATATAGCTCCTCTTAAATTTTCAAGGCTGTTTCTTTTTCATTTTCATAAATAATGCTACTTTTATGAAATGCAGTATACTTTACTAAGAAAAAAACACTAGGTCTTTGTTCCACTTATTTGTATGATGTATGTCCTTGACCACAATTCCATGATCAGGGGTGTCAAACTCAAGGCCCACAAGCTGGATCTGGCCTGTGGGGTGCTTAGATTTGGCCGTGGGGCCAGTCTGGAAATAGCAAAGGACCAGTCCATGGTGCCTCTGCTAGCAAAATGGGGCATGGGTGGGGTGCACGCAGCTCCCCCCCCCCGCAACCACTTTTGGCCTCCGGGGTGGTCCAGGAGGCCTTCCAGGTCCAAAACAGGGCCTCTGGAGTACTGTAGGAGGCCGTCCTTGACTCCGGTTATAAAAGGGAGAAAAAGTAAAATATTTTACCTTTCAGGCTTGCAGGATTCTGCTACTAGCCTATGTCAATAATTTATAGTTCTAGTCTTCCTATGGAGTCCGTTTCTTGATCTGGTCTCTCTCTCATAAGGTGATCAAGTAGATCAAGTAAGTATTAAAAAAACAAAATCATAGAAATGTACGCCTCCCTATTTTTATAAGTTTATGAAACCATGTCTGCGGAGGTGAGGTTCTGTGTCATGCCCACCATGGCCAGACCCACCATGACCATGCCCACCCCACACCTGGCCCTCCAAGGTCAAACCCAATCCTGATGTGGCCCTCAATGAAATTGAGTTTGATACCCCTGATCTATGTCAATGATTCAGTATTTCAATTGGTTTGTCTCTTCCTCTCTTTCTCTATCTTCAAGAACAGAATCTAATTTGGTGGCCAAGCTTGTAGTTTCAATATTGTGATGTTAAAGAACTATTTTACCATTCAGGTCAGTAACTGTTATGCAATTTGATTTTACCTAACCTTCAAATATTCTTCCCCTTTGCTGCAACTGTATGCAAATAGTATTTCCATTTATCTATTTTTTTTTGCAATATTCTTTTGTTTTATTTTCTCTCAAACTTGCTCAGGAAGTTTGGTCATATTAAGAATTCTATATTCCTCAGTGCTAGAAGGAGCAGAAATATAATAAAGACAACACACACACACACCCCAAAAAGAAACCAAAACTGAAAATACTGCTTGTTGTAAAGTTTTGAATGATTCATGAATGTGGTCTCAGTCATCTAGGATAGATTGCTGCTTTAGTTTTAGAGATTCAGTGACCAAAAAAAGCTGTTTTCCCATCAGTTTCAAAATCCTTATAAACTTTGGGGACAACCTGCTGTATTCCCATAGATGGTCATAAGCACTGGAAATAAATATTTTTATATACAGCAAAACCAGAGGATTTATAGGAATCATTCTCTATTATTCTGAAACATTGACACTGAGATAAGCTGACATGACACTAAGTCAAAATGTACATGAAGCTAATGAGTTAAATTAATTAACTAATTAATTTAATTAATTAGTCCAAAACATTCAGACAAGATGCTTAATCAGAATTTACTGATATGAGACTAAGCTGTAGTGAGTTTACTGCACTGTATACTCCTCCTTTTTCATCTTTCTCCAAAACAGCCACTAAGTTTTCCTTTTCATTTTTGATGAATTAAAATCTATTTTCATATGAAAATTAAACATTTGTGTCTGGCTTTAATGAAAGTTAACAAAACAGTTGAACTTTAAACCATAGTTAACTTACAACATGTAATAATGTAAATTAATTTTGGATTGATTTTGGACTATATTATGTAAAGCAGAGTAACTTGTACAACTTTAGATAACAGTATCATTCTTATTTTACTTTAGTGTTCTTATTTTTGTCTTTCTGATCATTTTATCCCCTTATTTTACTACATTTTACATTATTGCTTTCATACTAGTGTAGGAAGTTAGCACCCATTCCTCTTGTAGTAAAATGAAATATTCTAGGAAATATTAAAAAGATAGAATATTTCCCCTAAAAGAGAAATAGAAATCTTAAAACAGAAACTCAGTCCCAGCTCCCTGCTCCCAGCAGATACTTTGCTTATTTCCAAGACAAAAGGCTGGGACAGCTTATCTACAACACAAAAGTCCTTCACCCTCAGGACATAATAGGATTATCCCTCTACCCATTTCACACATGACACCTGGGAAGATTACATCACTCAGCAAGATTCAACCAATCATAGGAGTCTGACAACCCATCAAGATACATTTCTTGCCACAGGAACAGGAAGCAAGTTCAAAGCCCAACAGAGCTTTCTCCCTCTGTCACCCATGTGCTTTTTTTGCCCAGGACCTCAAACCATGTGGTCCTGTCCACCATTAAACCATCTTTCCAAGCAATCTCCATGTTTCCAGTGTCTTTCTTCCCACTTGGAACTGAATCCAGATGGACATTTCTTCCAACACTAGTATGCTGAGTGGATCTTTATTTATAGTAAAGTAAAATTTTCTGTTACCTTGATGTGGCTTATTGGCAAGATTAGCCTATTCTGGGAATTATACAACATGTGTTCCTTGGACAATATTTTTAAAAGATATTTGACAAATTCATATGTTACTATTAATAAATATATAGTAGATTATGATATAGAGAAAAATGTTTACCATATGCAGCAGTCTATCAGCAAACAGTCTATCTTAAACTTACTGATGCAATCAAGAAGACATATTCATTCAGCACAGGGCAAAACAGGTAAATAACAAAAAAACAACAGCAAAACACCAACCAGAGAGGATTTGGGTTTTTACATTATTATTCAGAGGAGAAATGAAAAGGGAATATAATTAAAAGGAAGAATGAAAAAGCTAAAGGACTACAGATGCTTTGAACACAGAAACACTGCTATATTTTGGACAAATAGATTAAAATTAAACAAGGCTGTGGATAAAAGGATACGGACTTGGGAAAAGTAAGGGATCAAACAAGAAAGTACAAACCAGATTTTAAAAAGAGCAGCAGAGCTAATGTAAACCTCGCTCTTTTTCCTTCTGAACAAACCTGTATTCACAGATTGTAACAGAGCAGTGAAACACAAAGAGATGAAATATATTTTGCAAATGTAGAATGCCAGTAATCCTAGCTACTCATACAATCTAATGGAATCAGAGTTAGCAATGGCTGATTAGGAAAGAGATCTTGAAGTAATGGCAAACATTTTAATGAATGCATCTGCTCTAAAAAAAAAGTCCAACAGCATGTTAGGGATAATAAAAAATGCTATTGAAAATAGCAATAGCACTTGGACTTATAGACCGCTTTATAGTGCTTTACAGCCCTCTCTAAGAAGTTTACCGAGTCAGAATATTGCCCCCAACAATCTGGCTCCTCATTTTACTAACCTTGGAAGGATGGAAGGCTGAATCAACCTTGAGCCACTCAGAATCAAACTCCTGGAGTGAACAGTGAGTTAGCCTGCAGTACTGCCTTCTAACCAATGCACCACCATGGCTCATAGAGACACTGATATCATAATGCCCTTATATAAACCAATGGTACAGCAGCATCAGGAATATTGTATAGTTCTGGTCATCAAACTTTGAAAAGAACATAGTGGAACTAGACAAGGTACAGAGGAGAATAACTAAGAGTATCAAGGGCTGGAGAGTTTGTGGCATTTGGAGCTTTTTAGTCTAGCAAATAAGGCATATACACACAATTAAGGTATACAAAAGTATGCATGGTATAAATAAAATGGACAAGCATAAACAATTTTCTCCTTCCCCACAATTCTACAACCCAATGTATTGCAAGAATCGATAGATGGCAAAAGGAAATATTTTTTTACACAACATCTAATTAAACTTTGGAATTTGCTGCACAAAATGTGTGGCTGGCTTCCAGCATACTGTATCTGACGCCAAAAAAGGGTTGGACCAATACATGGTTGTCGTGGGGATTAGTGGTGATTAGCCTTAATCACAGTGTGACTGCCTCTGAAGGACATCTGATAGGAGACTGGTGAACTATGTTGTGCAATTGGCCATTGTGAAAACAGAGTAGTGGACTAGATTGGCCAGGGGTCCAATCCGATGGAACACTGTTTATATTATGCTCTTAAATAACATTTCTTCAGATTCTCTGGTAGGTAGGTTTTGTAGAAGTGGTAAAACAAATTGGTCAGTTTTTCACATTTACATTTGAAATATTCTCAAACATTCCCATCACACTTGAGCTTTGTCCATATGTCTGTCAAAACAGCTTTTAGATGTCTCTAAGGTGATTCAAAGATGCTGATATGATTTAATGCTTCAAACCTATCCAAAGATTCTCATGAAAAAGATGACTTGACTGAATCTCTTTTAAAACAACTCTTTTTTTTTTCAAAGCTATAATATTTTGGAATGTTGAGAACTTGAGTGAATCCATTTCTGTTAGTTACAAATCTATTGTCCTTTTCTTTTTGGAAACACATTCTCCTCAAAATGTTGAAACTTAAATTGTTACATTCTGTGAAAGGTAGGAAGGAAGGATTTAATAGCCACATAAGTGGTGCTGCATGTCATCTGTAATTCAGCCATTTGGTACACAGTCATATAACTTTATTATCCTGTCAGAAGGTGATTTCGCTCTTTTCAGAACTTGGATGAGAAGTGAGACATTTTCAAAGGAAAAAAACAAGGAAGCCAAATTGCCTTTTGAGAGGGGGGAGGGAGGAGGGAGCGAGAGGGAGGGAGGGAGAAACGCTTTTGTTCTCCTGTGTTCATTTTTTGTTCTCTAAATCAGAATACTTGCTTTTCAAGGTACAGGGTAGACAGAGTCCACCATAATTATGTATAGATTCATTACAAATTTATGAGTACTGTAGTACAAATCATATCTGATACTTGGGAGACACTAGAATTCAACAGAACATGTCTCCATGTTTAACCTGCAGTTGAGAGATTAAAAAATAGATGGACCAAAATAGATTATTCTTATAGACTTTGGGCAGCAGCAACTGAATAAATCACTATTACAAGAATATAAGACTGCTTCCTTTATGTTACATGACAATCATAACTCACTGGCCCCTTCTACAGGGTTTTCTGTTAAAATAATTATAGAATCGCTGAAGAGAGCAGAGCGTACTTGATCCAACTGTCCGACAAATACCAGCATTTATCTCCCAAAGTGAAGTGACCAGAGAATAGCTAGAAAAAGGTTCCATGTGGTTAGAAAGTAAATTTATTAGTTACTGTATTCAACTACTGTTTCTTTCCCCTTACCTCTGAAATATCCTAGGTATAGAAATAGTTTTAGTTCTGATCCATATAACTGGAATTCAATATGCCTTAGGCAGTTGCAAAATCATACTGAAATGGCTCACTTTATGATTTGGGACATGACTAAATCTGATAAACATCTTTATTGCATATCTATTTAAAGAAATGCCTAGCCCATCATTGAAAAATATAACTATGCCCCCTCCCCCCAGAAGGTTTTATAAGACTGCAAGGATATGCAAATCTTTCTTAAAATTCTCTCTCTATGTGTTCTCTCTCTATGTGTCTGTTTATTAAATCAACTCTTCCTGGTTTTCTTTTAAATTTAACCAACTGAACATTTGAATATTGTGCAAAGTCTCTAAACACAATGTAGTTTATTCACCACCCTAATTATTTTTAAGCTACTAATATATTTGAGTTTCCTAGATGTACCTAGAAACTGAAGATACAAAAATTTTGAGTTAACGCAACATAACCTCACATATAAATTCACTTAATTCATCAAACAATAGACTTTTCATCTGTTATTCCTGAGCTTAGCAGGTAAGATTTTCTTTTTCGATGCTCTTTTGGACTGTACTGTAGAAAACACATGAGACTATTGTGGTTTTAATTTATTCCTCTTCATCTTTAATTGAAAGGGCTTCATGAAGATGACTTCTCTGTTCTTATGACTGTTGTGCATTTTGATGAAAACTGTAGCCTTGGCTTCAGTGCTGACTAAGATGGGAAGGAGATGTCATAGGCATTCATGGTGTACCTAAATCACCACTAACTTCATCATCTGTCACCAAATAATTAGTAATTGGTGGCATAATGCATATAGCAGCAATATCTCTGATCCATTTGATCCAGTGGTGAAATTCATTTTTTTTTCCTACCAGTTCTGTGGGCATGGCTTGGTGAGCATGGTGTGGCTTGGTGGGCATGGCAGGGGAAGGATACTACAAAATCTCCATTCCCTCCCCACTTCTGGGGGAGGGATATTGCAAAATCTCAATTCCCACCCCACTCTGGGACCAGCCAGAGGTAGTATTTGCTGGTTCTCCAAACTACTCAAAATTTCCACTACCAGTTCTCCAGAACCTGTCAGAACGTGCTGGATTTCACCCCTGATTTGATCAGTTCAAATAACCAGTAGATGCAATTGGCTCTGAGAATAAACTTGAGGAAGAGCCACAATCACTCCTCTGCCTTTTACCCCCTGACCATAAGATTAAGAAAGACCCCTTCATAGAGATATGAGAGAAATCAGTCCGCATTGCAATTTTCAGTTACTCTATTCGTATTGTGTGAATAAATACTAAAACCTACATTTCAGGTGAAAGTATGAGTGCTACACATTTTCAAAAACCTGTGTAATTAAACGTGTAGCCTACCCAAAGAAATAATGTTTCAAGAATAATATTTCCAGAAATTTGGAGAAGAGGGAATTGACCTAGAAATGAACCAAAAAGAAAAAAGAAAGGAAAGAAGGAAAACAAAAGAAAGGAAAGAAAGAAAGAGGAAGGAGGGAGGGAGGGAGGGAGGAAGGGAGGGAGGGAGGGAGGGAAGAAGGAAGGAAGGAAGGAAGGAAGGAAGGAAGGAAGGAAGGAAGGAAGGTCAAACACGATAGATTCACCATTTCTTCTAGTAATTCTCTCTTATGACCGCTGCAGCGGTCATAAAATCTTTGTTATGTTAATAACACTGAGTACCCTTCCATCCTTATTTCAGTTCACAGAGGAGGTAGATTAACTTCCTATCCCTCTCCTTGAAGGCCCTCCCATATGAACATTCTGAAGCTAGCAGGGCTTATGTGGCTGCTTCCTCCTTTGAAAACCAAATGCCAAAGCTCTACGCAATTTGAAAGTTGAATCCTTTCCTAGGGAATTGTTTCTGCAACGATTGCCAATTTTCTGCTTGAGAGCATTATGATCCAGCCTGAGCCTTTTGTTAGGTCCTTTCTGCTGCTAGTATCTCATGGACATTTGGTAAAGTGCAGCTTCTGCCCCCGCCTCCCCCAAAATACTGTGCCTTTTAACATTTGCAGAACAAATCTCTGCTGCTACTGGAAGATAACTATATAAGGGATGAAGAGGAGATGTGGCACAAGCAACAAAAGGAATTAATAACTAATCCAAACAGTTGGAATTTACAGTGGGAGATACAGCTATAATTAAGTTATAAGATAGCAAGCAATTTATTAAACATGATAAAGGTGCAGCTAACCATTATGAGCTGCAGACCCAAATGATTGCTAAATAGCAGCAAAGAGATCCCCAAAATTCACTTATAGCACTTGTAAAGGCTTCATTTATTAACAAGCCCAACAACAGCCCCGAAATAGTCATACACTGTCAAGAAATGAAATTTTATTCCTCATGCTTGATCCTCAGAAGAAATAATCATTTCAAATCCAGGTTTTGTTTTTTTTCAAGAACAACATGCTGAGGTAATTTCTTGACACACTTAAAAACTGCTGCTTTGGAGTATTTGTTAAATGGAGTCATCTATGCTAAGATATAATCTGTTAAATCAGAGGCAAACCCGGAAGCATTAATACATAAACTGAGGCTCAGCAAGAATAATAAAATAAAAAAAATAAAAAAGGGTGGATAATCTACTTTGCAGTGGTACTGCAGCAATATTTAATACATATAACATTCCTATGTGAAGAGTACAAATTGGCAGCTTAAATGTGAGGCAATTTAGTTAACAAACCACAAAATCGGAAAGGTAAGAAAAATAAGTCTCTTGAAGGTTCTGTGGGACGTAGATTTTACACACATCCATTAGAATGCAAATTTTCAAATAGCATTCATTAGAATGCATATTTTCAAATAGCAAAATATTGAAATTAATTTGATACATGTTCAAGACAAGCTAGGAAAAGAATACCTAACCATCGCTCTCTTGAGATAACCTTAATGACAAAATGGAGTCAAAGTATTGAAACCTGCTTATAATGGTCTTGTAATCTTTTCATCTTAAAGAATATTTAATAAATGTCATAGTTTTCCTTTCAATTTTCCATAACAGAAGTTCTAATAAATTTAGAATATCTGTGACTACAAGGAAGCATTTATCATTTCTCTCTAATTTGTCAGATTGTTCAGATTAATTTAGAAATAGCAATCTACTTGTTCTGTTTCTCTTAAATTGTTGGAAATAATAACTTTCCCCAGGAAATCAAGAACTTTGGATAAAAGATACATGAAAACCAGCTGCCCTCTCTGCAGGATCCTTGAAGAAGGGAGAAGAAGGTGGACATCATCTATCATGAAATTTGTTTTTTTTTCAATGTTTATTTTATTTATTTATGGTGTTTGTAAACCATATTCTCAGTATCTTCACTAGAAATATTACATACGTGTCCAAGATTCCCTTAAACCTAAGCCTCAACATTTTGATGACAGCTAGGGTTACATTTTTACACCTGGCAATGAATAAGAAACTTGACAGTCTCCTTGTAAATGTAATTGTGGCAATATTTGTTTGGACCAGAGGTGGGTTCTAAATTTTTTTACCACTGGTTCTGTGGGCATGGCTTATTTTGTGGGCATGGGTGTGGCTTGAAAGTGGGTGTGGCTTGATGGTCATGTGCCTGGGTAGGCATGGCCAACTCAATGTCACTCACATCAAGGGGTGCCTCGCCTGGCCCCTCCCCTCCCAGCCATTCCTTGTCACACCCAGCCTCAACGTATTTATAGTTCTGTAAAAATGTTCTTCACTTTTTTTCAACTTTATTATCTACATACTATAGATGCATTTTCATGGACCATTGAAAGGAGGAAATGGCTCACATGCTTTGCCCAAGAGTAAGCTAGGTAACAGAAAGAAGGGGGGCAATGTATTTTCCAAAGCACCAGAAGGCAAAACAAGAAGCAATGGATAGAAACTGAACAAAGAGAGAAGCAACCTAAAACTAAGGAGAAACTTCCTGACAGTGTGGACCAATATAGGTGCAGAAATATTTCAGTCATAATTTCACATATAAAATAGCCATTCGTGTAATACAACTTGCATTTTGTTCAAAACAGTCATTAGTATTATGGCTGATGTTTGACAGCAAGCCTAAAAGTCAAAGATTACAAGAGTGTTTCTTTCTCTATGTATACAAAACATCACATACCAGGAATAGCATATTAAGAGGAACTTATGCAGTGGTAGGTTTCAACATTTTTTACTACTGGTTCTGTGGGTGTGGCTTTGTAAGAAGAAAACAGCTACTGATGCTTAGAGGTAATAGAAAGTGGAAGCCGGAAGTTCGGCTCCATTTACAAGCAGGCAGAAAACTCATTCAAGACAGGATATTTCACAATAGAAATCGCCCAAACCATTTTAGAAACACAAAGCCCATGTTGCACAAACCCCAAAACTTCAAAAACATAGAACCATATAAGAATCCCTCCTCTTATCCAGTTTGTTGTTCAACTGACCCAGAAACGAAATGCTGAATGTCACTTCGCTTCTGCAAGCAAAAACTTCCTCCCAGCAGCTGCTTCTTGATTTGTCAATTTAAAGCAGCAGCATCCTTCCCCCCCCCTTCTTCTTTGCCAAGTGATCTCCTGGCTGAAAAGTGAGTCCTGATTTTTTCCTTCTAGCCAATCAGTTGGGAGGTTTCTTGGCTTCTCAATTTAAAGCAACAGTGTCTTGTTGTTTTTTCCTCTTCTTTGTCAAGTGAGCCCTGATTTTTTCCTTCTAGCCAATCAGCTGGGAGTCAGGAGGCAGCAAATAGATTGGGGGTGGGGTCAGGCAGAGGTGGTATTTACCAGTTCTCCGAACTACTCAAAATTTCCACTACCGATTCACAAGAACCGGGGAGAACCGGTAGCAACCCACAACTGATGGACATATACTTTGTAAATAAATTGTGAACGTTCTCTTCTCTTTTGGTTGCTATAAAGAAATGATCATGGTAGCGTATGTTCCATGGGACATTAACTTAAAATCAACCATTGCCAAATAGCATAATATTGATATTGGTGTAAATTGGGATAAAATCATGAACAGTAATGGAATTGAAATGCTAAATAGCCAAATAATCAGGAACCATCAGGAAGAAGCCTACAATTATCTGGGTATATTATAGTTGGATAACAAGCATGGATGAGTTAAAAAGCATGGATGAGTTATTGCTTAGCGCATTGTAAGCCGCCCTGAGTCTCCGGAGAAGGGCGGCATATAAATCAAATAAAAAAAAATGATTGGTAAAGAATTTATCCAAAGAGCAAGAAAATTGCTAACGAAAAAAATTGAATGATGGAAATACCATCAAAGCCACCAATATCTGGAACATACATATGATATGATACACTGCTGGAATTATTAATTGGATACAAGCTGAATCAAACAGTTTGGATTGAAAAACAAGAAAACTATTGTATGACTGTTCACTATGCATTGCATACCTGTACTGATATTGATAGATTATACCTGCCCTGTGGAAATGAAGGAAGAAGTTTACTTCAAATGAAGCAAACTGTCAAAGAAGAATAGCATGCATTGGCTGATTAAGTAAAAGATAGCCAAGAATGAGCATTGGTGTATGCTTAAAAATTTGAACTTACTAAATATATAGGAAACAAACATGAATACCAAAAGAATGTGATAAAAACGTAAACAAAATGCTGGCAAGAAAAAGAATTAGAGAATCAATTTCTACAAATGATCAAGGGGAAAAGGATAAATATAAAACCTAGCAATGGCTTATAATTGGAACATTTAAAAAAAGGAAAGAAAGCAAAGCAAAGAAAGATTTGATTTTGGTTGGGCAAGAGCAAGTCATTCAAACAAATGTAATCAGAATTGAAAAATCAAATGTTTCAAAGTATAAATTATGCAAAGAAGCAAACAAACAAAGAAAAGCAAGTAGATGATATATTCAGCTTGTGCAAGAAGATCGCACATATTATAAACAACAACATAACACAGTTGCCAAAATGACTCACTGGAATATCTGTAAAAATTATCACTGTCAATACTGAAAAATTGATGGAACTTATAGTTGAAAAAGTAGTAAAAAAATGAGCAAGCTGAATTATTGTGGGATTTCCAAATATAAACTCATAAAGTCTTGGCTCATAACCCATCAGATTTAATTATGATTGAAAAGGAAAAAAATGTGGATAATTGATGTGGCAATACCAGGAGATAGTAGAAGAGAAGACAAAGATGACAAAGTATCAAGATCTAAAAATCAAAGTTAATAGATAAATCAGCCATAATGGTCCCAGTGGTTATTGGCACACTAGGTGACATACCCAAAAAATCTTGGACAAAACTTAGAAAATCTGCACATTGACAGAATTTCTATCTGTCAATTACAAAAGACCACACTGCTTGGATCCAAACATACTATACTGATATATTACAACTTCCTGGGTTCTTGGGAAGAACTCAGTGCATATGAAGACTAACACCAGATAAAGAACTGACAGCTGTAATTTCACATTGAGGTGTATATAATAATAATAGCTTTTAGTATATTAGACAGCTAATAGAATGTTCAACAGGAATTTATTACAACCATCCAGCTATTGGAAATGTAACTGATAACTTATATACTTTTATTTCCCATATTCTTGTTGCATTCTTATTGACATGAATAGGATTGTTCCTATGACCAGATCTGCATTCTTTGTTTGGCCCACTGGTTCAGGCCATCTATCATTCCTTGAAGGTAGGGAAGTTTGATTATATGTTTTCATTCTTGTCTTTCCAGCAATGTTACACAACACTGGAATATCCCTGACAGAATTCCTCTTTGTCTCCACAGGATATCACCAACTCAATTGTACTAACCAACCAATCACCTAAAAATGCATATTCTGTTTTCTATATAATGCACCATTGACTGCTTAACTTTGTCTCCTTTTCTGTGGGAGCAATGACATTTGAGCACTTTGGAACTCAAAGATAAGGGTATCAAATATCATATTTAAGATATTTCCATCTTCTGTATGCATTGCTCTTCCTCAGAGAGCTCATTTAAGGCAAAATTCTCAGTTTCTAGGTACATCAGAAAAATTATCAGTATATAATCTCCAGAGTTGAAGTCCTGCATAACTCTACTGCTATCCTGTAGCTCAAAATACATTGGCAAATTCTTATCCAGCTTTGCATGCTGCTCTATATCACCTAGATATCTAGTAAAAGTGTAATATTTAAAGATAAGAATATTAGTGCATATCAGAATTACGCATAGCCTGCTATGGTTGTTTGATCAAGGATGAAGCAAAACCCAAGCCAAGAAATTGTGTCATCTGAGACACATCATGGTACAGGAAAACAAGGATCGTTTCTTTATTTATATCAGGCTTTTGGAAAAAATTTATAATCTGTTCACTGTTATCATTTCTCCCAAAAATCTGGTGGAAATAAGGTGGAGGCCTACATTATTCATCTGTTCACCTTCTGAACATATTTTTAAAAAATGTATAAAATGAAGTTACCAAGACAAGAATCGCAACTGATGGCTTTTTTGGCATGACTGTATGGACATCTTCATTTTAGTCTCTGTTGTGGCTCCGACCCCCGATCCCATTGCATCAGAGGAAGAAGGCTCCGAACAGGAGGGAGAGGAGCCAACCAGGCCTATTTCTCCCCCTGGCCCCTCCTCCCTGGCAATTCCTCAGCTGCCGGCTGAAGGAGAGGAGATGAGTCAGGAGCCAGGTGTCTCCGATCAGTCGGAGGATAATGAGAAAGACCAGTTGTGGCTGGACCCACGTCAGCGTCGGCGTGATAAGAGAGGCCAACAAATGAGGAAGCGTGCCAGGGATTAGCTGAGTCACAGGACCACACCCCACAGGCTATATAAAGAAGTGGGGTGACAGGTGGAATTCTGTGATGGACAAAGTTTTATTCTGGCTAGTCCCTGGAAGTTAAGCATCAGTCGGCTGGAAGGATTGGACTTTTGGATTGTATTTCCCCCCCCAACTGGTGTGTACATGCTTGTTATCTGGTGGAGGAATCCCCCCCTTGTTTAGTAAAGAACTTGGCAGCCGGTTTACATAGGGCTGCCAAGCCATGATAACGAACCTTCCGTGTGTGTGCTAGTCCTTTAACCCTCGTTTGTGTGGATTTGTGTGTGTGGAGGACGGGGACAGAACAGTCTCAATGCTACCTCAGACAGGTAGACTGTATGATGATAACATCCCTCTCTCTCTCTCTCTCTCCCCCCCCCTTCCCTCTCCCTCTCTCTCTCACCACACACACAGAGAAAATAATGTTTGTATTTAATCCTCTGAATACACTGATAAGTATCTATATACAAATATTTAAAACTAACTATAATTTAGAGAGAAATATGTACATTGTTTCCCACTATAATGGAACAGTTGGTGATTGCTAGACCTTGTGTTGATCTAACCTGCAGTCCAGCCCCCCCAATTTGATAGGAATCCAGATCCCCCTCCATCAAGATCTCAACATGTACATTCTTCTAATGGTTCTATATCTTTATATCACAACTGAATTAGACAGTTCTTCAGATAAAACAGGGACACACAACCAGAAACCTTGGACTGTGTGCACCACCCTAAACTCAATTGTGTTTTATAATTTAATGTATTTTTGTATTTAATGTATTTAAATGCATTTAAATTAAATCAAACTTTTGTTCTATGTGCTGCTCGAAATCCAAATTCAGCCCTTAACCTGAAAAAAATTAGGCAGTCCTGAAAGATGTGGTGCTACAGTGTAAGTCATGTGGCCATTTTGGTGTAAACCTGACTTAGACCTTTTCTATGAACACAGGGGAGAAAGAAATGGAGATGGCAGAAATGGAGAGATCCATGAATATGGATCTCTCCATATTCATAGCACATGTATGGTAAGAGCTTTGAGCTGTGCTGCTTCCAACAGAGAAGGACCATGCCAATTTTTATTTTCCAGACACTTCCATATGAAATTACAGTCTGTTCAGTGCAATGTTTCATGTTCCCAAAGGTAGTTTTACATTCGCATATACATAAAAAAATTAGAGCATTTCCTGAGCTTTTTCCTGGAACTATTTGTCATCCCCAAGTGTGATAGCATACCAAAGATAAATTAGGTGTTAACCAATCATTTCTTCTACGAGCTCAGACAAGTTTTCACCATATAAAAATGTCAAAGTCTTTGCACTCAGCCAAATTCATGTCATATTAGTTGCAACTAGTAGATTATTATTCCACGTATGCAGCAAATTTGTTCATTTGTTTTCGAATGTCCTTTGAGGTCCTTCTAAAATATATGCTTAGATTTTGGGGGAGGGGTGTTCAATAAATATTATGACATTAGTTTGCTTCTTTTGGACCTCAGCTGAATTTGCTCTTTTACTTATCAAATTTCTTTATGCTAATCTAAATTATTTATTTCTTCCAAAAACTTCTGGTGGAGATATTGTGAGATAAATACATCTCATGGAGAAGAGACACTGACTGAATCAGGCAGAAGAACTGATGAATAGACCAGTTCTTTGGATCCTCTTCAGGATCCAAAGGATGGGAGATTACCCACATATGCTCCAGAGAGCTGTTCCTTGCAAGGAGACCACAGAACAGTGGTCTCCCATGAGTTTCAGTGTTAGGAGACAAAGGGGTCAATCATTAAGCTCATAATTGTGGCAGAGCTTCTCTTCTAGAAAAAAATAACCATAACTTTAAGAAGTTAAATAATTTTAAATAAATGTCTGAAAACTAAATAAGAATTTGAACCAAGAAAGTTGTAAATGAATTAATGTCCCTAACATATTTGGAGTATTGAAAAACATTTTATGAGATTTGAGAACTATATCAAATAAACAGATTTCATGAGAAATAGAATTATTTTGTTTACAGTATATCATAAGAAAGATTAGAGATCTTATGATTTAAATTGGATACTAGGGGGGGCTAAAGATTCCAGGAAAAAAGGGAAAAAAAGAACTGCCTCTAGTTTTGATTTGAATTTGGATGTACAAGATGACATTAAGCATGATGAATGCAAAATATTCAAGGGGATCTTCAAAGAATGGGACCTGAAATTAGTTTCACAATATCAACAATATTAATAATGACATCTGCTTCTAAAGAATGTTAATGAAAAAATGAGAGATGTGAAACATATGTTACTTGATTCAGAAACAGTGGAATTAAAAATATTGGATTTTTAAAAATGTGTGGATTGCAAGATAGACAAGGCATTTAAAGTGGAAATATAAGTGGCAGTCCAACAGAGTGACCTAGATAAGAACTTATTACTAGATATACAAAAGAAGCTGGCTGAAGTTTTAAAAATTAAAGGGAAAATGCAAATGATAAATCAAGAGAATGACCTGGATAATGATTTTTATTGGATTTAGAAAAGTGGCAAATCCACTTTAGAAAAGTGGCTTGTTAAAATCTCAAGTCTCTGTGATGGAAAAAGAATTGAAGAGAGATCAAATCCTGTGACAGGATTTGAATGAACTAAAGATTAAAATTTTCAAAGGTAAAAAAGAAAGAATATAAATTTGATTTATTTGATCAAGGTTAAAATAAGACATGCTTTTATGAAACCCTGGCAATACTTGTTTGGCTGACATCAGGACTGAAAAGTTGATGTCATGTGGATTTGCTTATAGATACAGGTGGGTTATGGGAAGAAGAGATATCTGTTTTTAACCTTATAGGGGATGAAGAGCTACCAAACTTAGTTATACTTGTGATGAAGACTGAAAGTCACGTCTCTGTATTTTTTTTTCTTTTCTTTCTTCTTTTTCCCGTTTTCTTCCTTTGCACTTTTTACTCTCTCTTTTTACTTTCTCTCTCTGACATTAACTTGTATTAGTTGTTGTTTATTAAAGATTACCACAATCTGTAATTCTCTTTTCTCCTGGGCAATATAAGCCTCAAGGAACACAGCAGAAAATAATTAATTAGGATAATTTCAACATATAGCTTTATTTTCTCCTATTTTCACATTTAATCAGGACGAACTACTGAGGAGGGAAAAATAGGAATGATCATCCACAGGAAACAACAAAGCAAAAATGCTGAATGTTTCCAGGAGGGAAATAAATGTTCACTTCAAAGTTTTGGGTTTTTTAAAAAAAACAAACAACTGAAGTAAATATTCAGTTAATTCTTCCTAAGTGTGAGAACCCCTTGAAATATAAGCCAAGCACGAAAGTCTAACATCTCAAGAGATTATACTATTAGATTCAGTAACCTTCTCAACAAAGCTATCAAGGCTAATGGTAACATTAAAAGGAGAATGCAAATCAAATGGGTTCCCTGAAGCAATTTACATCCAGTCAGCATACAGGAGCAGAAGTTATATTCTGAAAATTAACACCTAGTCAGAAGGGAATAAAGACAAGAAAGGCACACTCTCATGCATAGAAATATGGATTAAAAAGCCCTTCCTTTCTCTGGATTAACTTCTGAATATAAAGTATATCAGAAAATCAGAGGTCACAATCTCCATATGTTTTCTGGATTGACACATTACATGTTTTACATGACGATTGGATTTTGGCACCCTAGTGAACTGGTCAAAGAACAGACCATGAGAAGTTTTCCATCAGAAAACCTGTCAGTTCAAGTTAATAAATCAAGGTGATATGTACCAGTGATCCCTCTCAAAAGACCTGCAAAAACTCTTATTGTATTAGAATATAGTATAATATTACTGCCAATATTATGCACTGGACACAAATTCCTTGTGTGTCCAATCACATTTGGCCAATAAAGAATTCTGTTCTGTTCTGTTCTGTTCTGTTCTGTTCTGTTCTATTCTATTCTATTCTATTCTATTCTATTCTATTCTATTCTATTCTATTCTATTCTATTCTATTCTATTCCAAATATTAAATCTCTACTGCAGTCCACATATCTTTCTAATTCAGTTTCTGAAAGTTCTACGTATGAGGGGAAAAAACACATGAAGGAAAGGTGGTTTTGTTTACAATAGGAACATTGCAGAGGAAAACGGAGTCCTGAGACGATTATTTATTTATTTATTTGTTTGTTTGTTTGTTTGTTTGTTTATTTATTATATTTATATACCACCTTTCTCCCGTAGGACTCAAGGCAGTGTACATTTTAAAAGATCATTCACATGTTCATGTTTAGCCCCGCCTGTTGGAACATCAGGGTCTTGAGGGCATGGCGGAAAGCACGGAGATCAGGGATATTCCGTATCTCTGGGGGCAGTTCATTCCAAAGGGTTGGAGCCCTCACAGAGAATGCCCTTCCCCTGGGAGTCGCCAGTCGGCATGATTTGACTGACGGTACCCTGAGTAGTCCCTCCCTGTGAGAACGAACTGGTCGGTGGGAGGCTATTGGTGGCAAAAGACGGTCTCGTAGGTACCCATTATGATGAACATTTAATTCAGAAAAAACATGGAAGTGCACTTAACTTTTTAATCTCTTTTTCTGAAGAGTCCAGTGTGAGGAAGATATGAAAACCCACCCAGAAGCAATATGTGATGCAGGAAGTAGAAGATTTAGAAAATACAAAATGCTCATATAGAAATGTTAAAATAACTATTAAGAACAGAAGAAGAGAGAACAAACTGGAACTGTGTAATGCAAAGGATACCAAAAGTCAAAAGACAGATTTTAAAGAAATCACAGTTTCTTGACATCCATTTCTTTTACTACAG
The DNA here is from genome assembly GCA_012654045.1 of Ptyas mucosa. NCBI lineage: Eukaryota > Metazoa > Chordata > Lepidosauria > Squamata > Colubridae > Ptyas > Ptyas mucosa. The sequence continues at coordinate 1,607,485 of WNWU01000109.1, read as the reverse complement.
TAATAGAAGTTTAACAGACTCATGTGCTACTTAGATTTGAAGTTGTGATCATCAATCAACCAATGGGGTAAGAAGACTCTAAGAAAGTATATTATGACTTCAGAAGAGAAGTCATAAGATAAAGCAACAGAGAACTAGGTTAGTGGATAGATTCTTCTTGCTCTGGTAAATAAATAAGATGACAGCTTTCAGGTTTTTCCCATGTGAGTGATGGATGAGCATATCAATCAATCAATGAGGAAAATTATAAGAAAGGAGCCAGTGTGCTTCCCTCCCCCTTGCTTTGATGTGGTTCCTTCTTCATTCTAGTTTGCAACTATACTGATTACACTATTTGCTAATGTCTTATGTATGCAATTAAATACTAAATTGTTTTGAAGCTCTTTCATAGTATAATCAATAACTTCGTAGCATACTCAGACATCTAGAGACACTATTTTAATGTTTACCTCCAGTATTCAGTCTTGATTACTTTTTTTTCAGGCTACACAGCACCATTGTAAGTGGTGTAGATGTAAGAACAAAGCTCTGTAATATGCTCTTTTATTCATTAGATATATGTGCTTCCATCTCTTCTAGAGGTGACTAGAGTTCTTATAGCATTCATTCTTGTTAGTTTTTCTCCTATGGCCACATTTTTCAGGGTGAATTATAATTTAGTATGTTTGATTGATTGATTGATTGATTGATTGATTGATTGAGTTTTATCCCACCTTTATTAGAATAGAATAAAAAGAGTTGGAAGGGACCTTGGAGGTCTTCTAGGACAACCCCCTGCTTAGGCAGGAAACCCTACACCATTTCAGACAAATGGTTATCCAACATCATCTTAAAAACTTCCAGTGTTGGAGCATTCACAACTTATTGAGACAAGATGTTCCACTGATTATTTGTTCTAACTGTCAGGAAATTTCTCCTTAGTTCTAAGTTGCTTCTCTCCTTGATTAGTTTCCACCCATTGCTTCTTGTCCTGCCCTCAAGTACTTTGGAGAATAGCTTGACTCCCTCTTCTTTTTGGCAGCCCCTGAGATATCGGAACACTGCTATCATGTCTCCCCTAGTCCTTCTTTTCATTAAACTAGACATACCCAGTTCCTGCAACCGTTCTTCATATGTTTTAGCCTCCAGTCCCCTAATCATCTTTGTTGCTCTTCTCTGCACTCTTTCTAGAGTCTCAACATCTTTTTTACATCATGGCGACCAAAACTGAATGCAGTATTCTCAGTGTGGCCTTACCAAGGCATTATAAAGTGGTATTAACACTTCACATGATCTTGATTCTATCCCTCTATTACTTCATAATTACATAACTCAAAATGGCAAACATACCTAATGCATCTTCCTTCTCCTTGTTTCCCCACAACAACTGTGAGGGTTGGACGGGGAGAGAGTGACTGGCCCAAAGTCACCCATCTGGCTTTCATACCTTAGACAGAATTGTAATTATGGTATCTGGTATCCTGGTTTCTAGCCTGGTGGCTTAATGACTACACTGTGTAGGATGTCTGTTTGATAGTTCTTTGGAGCTGTTTATATTATTTTAATGAATTTTACAATGTGATTACTTCTTCATGCAAGCTACATTTAATTTAATATGATTAGTCCAACAGTTTTATATGCACAATGTTAGAGGTATTCTAAATGTTCATTATTTCACAGTCTTAGAGATTCTATGTATTATCCCTGCTGTTAAACAGTAAAGTTATGAGTGATATAATCTCCAGCATATAAACTTTGTATGATCAGTTCTACTGGGGTTTTTCTACTTAATTGCTTTATAGAGCATAGATAATAGTGTATTTTTTTTAAAGCTAGTATATTACAGAAAAGCTGGATTGTTTTAAAGCTTTGCAACAGGTTTCAATTTCCCATGTTTGATATTGAGGCATTTCATCTGTAAAATCTTTGAGATGCAATCTTAAGGGGTTTTGATTCAAATCCCTGGCTCAGCTATAAAACTCTCCTTCATAAAATTCTGTTATCCCACACAATCTGAATCTTCACTTTAGGTTGCAAAAGAAAATAGATATTATATTGGATGATCATCTATGTGTTTATTGAAGGTGTGAACTTAGGACTGACTTCTATGCTCCAGGTTCTCAGAAAGATGGTCAATTTAATTTTGATCTGTCAATGGAAGTTCCCTCAATCTTACCTTGTTATACAGTGTACAGTTTAATATGAACATGATCCAGATTTTATTATATTAAATGCATGTTTGTTAGCCCCATAAGACATTAAACTATTTACAAGGATTAAGTAGGTTCTGTTTTCAGGTACAGAAAAACTGTATCATTCATTTTTTTTTAATTACCAGAAGACATAGAATACAGTTAGGCTACATGTCTTTGATCCCCAGGCTTCCATAGCTAAATAATGTAATGGCCCACAAGGCTTCTATTTCCCTCAATTGCCCACAAGTCCTAAGCTGCAGTGGGATATATAATTACTGAACAAGGATGACTCCCAGCTGTCTGATTTTCCACTCTGCAGAATGGGTGACCTGTCCTCTGAGAGAAGAGGCTTCTCTTTATCTTTTTCCTATTCACCTCAGAGAAAGCTTTCAATAATGGAAAAGTCAAATTATCACGAGATTAAATGAATAAGAGCATGCCTTTTTACGTTCTGTGCAATCAATGGGATTGCTTAACTTTCCCTTCCTTTGCTATTCATTTTATTATTTTTATTGCATTTTACAACAAAAGTGGGGGAGAAGAAAAAAAAATCCACAAGATCATTCATTTCTCATACACTAAACAAAAATATAGTAAAAAAATATAGTAAAAAAAAAGAAGGGACGCGGTGGCTCAATGGCTAAGATGCTGAGCTTGTCTATCTAAAGGTCGGCAGTTCAGCGGTTTGAATCCCTAGTGCTGCATAACGGGGTGAGCTCCGGTTACTTGTCCCAGCTTCTACCAACCTAGCAGTTCGAAAGCATGCAAAAATGCAAGTAGAAAAATAGGGACCACCTTTGGTGGGAAGGTAACAGCATTCCATGTGCCTTTGGCATTTAGTCGTACTGGCCACATGACCACAGAGACATCTTCAGACAGCGCTGGCTCTTCGGCTTGGAAACGGATTTGAGCACTGTCCCCTAGAGTTGGGAACAGCTAGCATATATGTGTGAGGAGAACCTTTACCTAAACAAAATCAACCGTATGTATGGATTTCTTCTTTGAATGGTATTTCAGTGAAATTTACCAATATTTGGTTAAGTTCAAAGATGAGAAATACTTGGTCCACTTAGGCCATATAAGAGGTCAGAGATACCCATCTAATTTTGCCACTCAATTTATTTCCTGGAAGTCTACACAAAATCATATTTCTCCATTTGGTTTTGGTACTAATACAACTGGAGAGCACCATTCACAGATGATTTTATGATGTCACAATTCTAATCATGGTGTCAATCCAGAGTGAAACAGGAATCACGACAATCAAACAAACAGCTAGAAAACCAGCATGTGCCCAGCAATGCCTCCCTCTGTCTGCTGTGATAAATAGCCATCTTTCCGGTGCAGCACAACAAAATGGGTGGAGCCTTCTCCTCTCAAATAGTCTGACTGATCTCCATTGCTCCTGCCTTTTCTTTGCCCTGCATGTTTTTGGATCAGGTGCAGAAGGCAATTACTCCTCCTCTTTGCTGGCTGGCTGCCACTGCAAGCTTTCCCCAGCTGAAGTCTCCTCCAATTTTCTTTCACCCAGCTGTACAGAGCCATTAATCAACTTAGTTCCTGATGTGCGAGGAATGAGCTCATCCTCCCTTGAGCTGACCTCTGAGGAGGAATCTGGGGAGTCATCCAAAGGAGACATTACAGGCTCTGGGACCCAGATACTATCATGACATTTCCTTAAGCGGTTAGCATGGTAGAGTTCCCTTTTCCCTTCTTCCAATTTGATTTCATAATTCAATAGCGCAGTTCTTCTCCTTGCTATGTAGGGACTTTGCCACTTAGCTTGTAGTTAGATACTTTTTGACTTGCAAGTCTGTATCCCTGGGATTTTCTGCTGATTTCTTGCCCAGGTTCTAATCATCCTCATACCTGTGCAGTTCTTCTGAGATCAACCATGCTTAATAAGATGCTGTTACTGTATCATATACAATCCAAATTGTTCAGACAAACTCCTGGCATTAATCCTTCATTTACACGTAGTGCTTGACTTACAACAGTTCATTTAGCGACCATTCAAAGTTACAACAGCACTGAAAAAAGTGACACAGCCTTTTTTTAAAATTAATGATTGTTGTAGCATCCCCATGGTCATGTGATCAAAATTCAGATGCCTGGCAACTGACTGACTTACGTACTTATTTATTTATTTATTTATTTATTTATTTATTTATTTATTTGTCATATTTCTATGCCGCCCACTCTCCGAGGACTCTGGGCGACTTACACCAGACAGTATACTAAATAGCATATTGCCCCCAACAATCTGGATCCTCATTTTACCCACCTTGGAAGGATGGAAGGCTGAGTCAACCTTGAGCCGGTGAGATTTGATCCTCTGATCTGCTGAACTAGCAGTCAGCTGAAGTAGCTGCAGTACTGCACTCTAACCACTGCGCCACCTCAGCTCTTATGATGGTTGCAGTGTCCTGGAGTCATGTGATCATCTTCTGCGACCTTCTAACAATGAAAGTCAATGAGGAAGTCGGATTTACTTAATAACCGGGTTACTAATTTAACAATGGCAGTGATTCACTTAACAACTACGGCAAGAAAAGTCGTAAAGTGGGGGAAAAACTCACTTAACAAGTGTTTAATTTAGGAACAGAAATGTTGGACTCAATTGTGGCTGTAAATTGAGGATTACCTGTATTCTTGTGCACAACACTTATATTAGAAACTACCTCATTTTACTAACCGGCAATTTAAACTTTTTGAGTGAAAAATGAAGGAATTTTGCCAGATACACCTTGGATAAATTTCTAAAAAAAACATTTTAGAAATATATAGAGAAATGTGACACTTGTCCTAAAATACCAAAATGAATACCATTCATTTTTAATGCATGAATTTTATACACTCAGTATAGGTAAAGCCCAGCTCTTTCTGTGTCTCATAGCAATGTTTTTAAAATCATTCTTATCATATAATACATATATTTACATATACTGCCGTGATGGCGAACCTATGGCACGGGTGCCACAGGTGGCACGCGGAGCCATATCGGTGGGCACGCGAGCTCAGCTCTGGCACTCATGCATGCGCCAGCCAGCTGATTTTCAGGCCTTCTGGGCCCACCAGAAATCAGGAAACACACTGTTTCCGGCCTTCGGAGGGCCTCTGGGGGTGGAGTGGGGAAGGCTGTTTTTGCCTTCCCCAGGCTCCTAGAAAGGCTCTGGAGCCTGGGGAGAGCAAAAAATGGGCCTACCGTGCCCACCGTGCCATCATGTGCCAAAAATGGGGGGAGCACGGGGGGGCGAGATGCATAGAATTATGGATGTGGTCATGTGTGCGTGTGACCCCACCGCGCTCCCCCTGCTTTTGGCACACGATGGCAAAAAGGTTAGCCATCACTGATATACTGTATCTAAGTATTCTGAATTCAAGATTAATTATTGCTGCCAAACACTGCTGAAACGGTATAGTTACCTAATATAGGCAATTTCTTCCAAAAGCATCAGTTCAGATTTTGACCATTCAATACAAGCAGCTGTGATGGCCGAGTGGTGAAGGCGTTGGACTCGAAATCCAATAGGGTTTCCCTGCGCAGGTTCGAATCCTGCTCACAGCGTGATGCCTGTCTTCTAAAAAAGACAATCAATAGTATACCCAGAAAAGGCTTCTTTTGCATTTTTTAATATTATTTATAGCAGTTCAAAGATTCAGGGTACTCTCAGAACTATCCTACAACACTGAGTTCATTCCAAAAATGGTAGCCTTCCCAACGAGTCAAATTAATAGTGCCACAAATATAATCCGACATCAGTGGCAATGTTTTTCCAATCTTGGCAAGTTTAAGATGTGTGAACTTCAATTCCAGCCAGCCTCTGGGAATTGAAGTTCACACATCTTAAACTTGCCAAGTTTGAAAAACACTGCTCTATGGTAAGTGAGATGTTTAAGCTGAAAAATTTCCAAGGCTGGTAATATATGCCTACTCATCTGCTCTCTGTCTGTAAGGCATATTGATTCAAATCTTTTATTATGGAATTGATCAGCTTGGTATACAAGTATAGCTAATATTAGATACACAAATTAATTTTCATCAAATTGTTACAGTTTACATGAGGTTTTACCTTTGCTGAACCTTCCCAGAGACTCACGCCTAAAAGAGCAGCTACTACAAACTGTTGACAGTTTCTGACATGTAATTATGATTGCTGAATATATATCCTCCCTAGATTTAAAGCCTAGAGTACACTCCCTGAAAAGTTCTCTATATAGCAATATATTTTTGTTTCTGTATTTGCTAGTAGGTGGTGATTCTGTGTTTATGTCAATATCCAGCTTGAGTATCCAAATTAAAATGCAGGATCATTTCAGTTCTGAAAAGCTTACTGCTTATTGAATACATAGCGTAGTAATGGCAAGGTAAAACTAACTCTAAATTACTAAGGCACCAGTTCACAGTATTAAACAATGAATTTTCCAGACTAATTCTCGGGCTTCCACATAGATGATATTAAAAAGTTCTCTTTGTTATGGGAATTATCTGCCTTCTTCTGCACACCTATTGATCTGACCTTGAAAAGTTTCCAGTCTCACAAGCTCCCATGAAACTGCAGAAGTTTTGTTTCTCCAAATTAACCCATTCGTAGTCAACACCCCCCCCACACACACACAATGGTGCGTTTCAAAATTGTTTATTGGTGGGCATGGCTTGGTGGGTGTGGCAGAGGAAGGATATTGTAAAATCTCCATTCCCACCTCACTCCAGGGAAAGGTTACTGCAAAATCCCCATTTCCTCCCGATCAGCTGGGATTCGGGAGGCAGAGAATAGATGGGGGCGGAGCCAGTCAGAGGTGGTATTTACTGATTCTCCGAACTACTCAAAATTTCCGCTACTGGTTCTCCAGAACTGGTCAGAACCTGCTGAAACCCACCTCTGATCCCCCCACTTACTCTAGTGACAAATTGAAATGAAAGGGCACATAGCTGCTCATGTTTCACTCTTGACAGTTTACATGATTGCATGTTTACATCCTTCACATTCTTGATCTGGGAAGCTCTAGCTACCTATAAAATTCTAACAATTTATGGTAAAGTATGCCTTACATGCATTATTCAAATCTCTTCTTTCAGGCACGAACAATCAGATCCTCAAGTGAAGAGTTCAATTAGCTAGTTTATTGCTCAAGCCTATAACACAGGAATCTTCTCAAACTGGTGGTTTGCACCTGGGTCAAACTAGATAAGATTCAATGGCATTCAAGGGGAAATCATACATCTCCCTGTTATGCCCTCACAAGGATTCTTGACTAATTCCCAATTTGACTCTTCCCCCAGACTCAGCCAATCTCTCTTCTACATCTACATCCAAAACAAACCTATATTTTTTATTGTTACAATTTGTATAGCCCCCCCCCCCTCCCAAGTATATGACTCTGGGCAGCTTACAACAGCTAAAGCACAACAAAAACCGTAAACATTGTCAAGGCTTGTATAAAACACCATTGTGGAATAGGGGTGGGGAGGGAAGCAAGGTTGCATAGATCTGCTTTAAAATCAGAGTGACACAATAAGTCTGCCTTTACTCACACCAACCTGTGATCAGGTCATCATGATTTGCCTTAATATCAGGATCTTGAACTGGTGTTGAAATGAGGTGGACAAGACCACTTGTTCAATCACTGGTTAACTCAGGACTAGCTAGAGAGCTCAAGGAAAGTCAAGTAAGGACATATTTCAGATAATTTTTGGGGACAATTTGTAGAAGTTACCATCTTTTAATCATGCATGCTGTTGTGAAAAAACTGAGCATTATGTAGCTAGATGGCTGCACAATCAGTGATCACAGAGATAGCAAAATAGAAAATGTTGAAACAAACACTGTTATGTCAGGATGAGGTGGATTTTAAAAATATTCTTATACACAATTCACAGTGGAAGATGAAATAGTTAATATTTGTATACAGCAAAAACATACATTGTATTATAATGTGCACCAAGAATTTGGAAACAAGAAATCTGTCTCTCCCACAGAAACCAAAGGCAGGTTCCTGATACTTGTTAGTGATTAAGAGTTCTTTCTTTGTCTGATTTTCCAAGCAGAGAACTCATCAGAAAAGAATAGAATAATAGAACGGAACGGAACGGAACGGAACGGAACGGAATGGAACGGAACGGAACGGAACAGAACAGAACAGAACAGAATAGAATAGAATAGAATAACAGAGTTGGAAGGCACCTTGGAGGTCTTCTAGTCCAACCCCCTGCTTAGGCAGGAAACCCTACACCCCACTTCAGACATATGGTTATCCAACATCTTCTTAAAAACTTCCAGTGTTGGAGCATTCACAATTTCTGTGGGCAAATTGTTCCACTGATTAATTGTTCTAACTGTCAGGAAATTTCTCCTTAGTTCTAAGTTGCTTCTCTCCTTGATTAGTTTCCACCCATTGCTTCTTGTCCTGCCCTCAGGTGCTTTGGAGAATAGCTTGACTCCCTCTTCTTTGTGGCAACCCCTGAGATATTGGAACACTGCTATCATGTCTCCCCTAGTCCTTCTTTTCATTAAGCTAGACATATCCAGTTTCTGCAACTGTTCTTCATATGTTTTAGCCTCCAGTCCCCTAATCATCTTTGTTGCTCTTCTCTGCACTTTTTCTAGAGTCTCAACATCTTTTTTACATCATGGTGACCAAAACTGGATGCAGTATTCCAAGTGTGGCCTTACCAAGGCATTATAAAGTGGTATTAACACTTAACGTGATCTTGATTCCATCCCTCTGTTTATACAGCCTAGAACTGTGTTGGCTTTTTTGGCAGCTGCTGCATAGTGCTGGCTCATATTTAAATGGTTGTCCACAAAGCCTGGTGGCACAGTGGACTAAGTGCTGTTAAAGTAGCACTTAAGTTGCCAGCTGCCTGCAATTACTGCAAGTTCAAATCTCACCAGGCTCAAGGTTGACTCAGCCTTCCATCCTTTCTAAGGTAGGTAAAATGAGGACCCAGATTGTGGGGGCAATAAGATGACTTTGTATAAATATACAAAAGTATGAAGGCTATTGCTTAACTCATTATAAGCCGCCCTGAGTCTCCGGAGAAGGACGGCATATAAATAATTTTTAAAAAAAACTAGGACTCCAAGATCCCTCTCACAGTTACTACTATTGAGCAAGGTACCACATATACTGTACCTGTGTATTTTGGTTTTCTTGCCTAAATGTAGAACCTTACTTTTTTCACCATTGAATTTCATTTTGTTAGATAGCGCCCAATGTTCAAGTCTGTCAAGATCCTTCTGTATCTTAAGCCTATCTTCTGGAGTGTTGGTTATTCCTGCCAGCTTGGTGTCATCTGCAAATATGATGAGTTCCCCATCTATCCCCTCATCCAAATCATTGATGACAATGCTGAAGAGTATTAGGACTAAAACAGCGCCTTGGGGTACTCCACTGCATACTTCCCTCCATGTTGATGCAGTTCCATTGAGGACTACATGTTGCATGTGGTTGGTCAGCCAGTTATGAATCCATCTGGTGGTGATGCTGTCTAACCCACATTTTTCTACTTTATCTAGTAGTAGGTTATAGTCTACTTTGTCAAATGCCTTACTGAAGTCCAAGTAAATTATATCAACAGCATTCCTCTAGTCCACTAATTTTGTCACTTTGTCAAAGAATGCGATAAGATTAGTCTGGCATGATCTGTATCAATATGAAAGGTTGTGGTTGTTATCAGAAAATACATTTGAATGGCTCTGAACTTAAACAACAATGAACCATCAGGCAGTTAGGCAGCAGGGAGGAAACCCAGAAATACTGTTCGGCAGTAAGTCCTGCATAATTGAAAGTTTTTTATGTACAATAAAGGAAGCATGTTCTAAGCAATAAATGTTCTATACGTTATAAATCGGGTAGCAACAGAAGCAAACTGGAAGATTCTTGCAAAACTGATGAGGTAAAAATTGAAATAGCTACAGAATCGGCAGGGAATAGATTAAGAAGTAGAAAATGAGAAATCCACCAACACAAATCAGAACTGTTTCTAAACACAGTGGTCTGTGACTGCAAAGTTATCAAGTGTGACAGCATTCACTTAAACATGTCTACTCAGTAAACTATTCAATCGTGCACTGAAAAGCTGGTGCTGAGTTACACTGAGTTTTTAAATTTTAGGGCAGTGCGAAGGCTAATTTCAGAAATACAATTAGGCCGTGGCTTCACACAGGCATAGAAAACTACCACTGGGAGTTACCTCCTGCAGTAATCTTTAACATTTCCTGTGCTGAAAACTAGAATGACTGGTCTTGATACCTAGTTTTATTCTTTCTTTCGACACAGTCAAGGGAACCTAGTGTAGAAAGAAATATCCTCCTGGGTTCAGCTCCAAGTGGGGAAAAAGACACTGGAAACATGGAGACTGCTTGGAAAGATGGTTTAATGGTGGACAGGATCACATGGCTTGAGTTCCTGAACAGAAAAGGGGAGAGATACAGTGAGTCCCCGGGTTTTTATGCTCTCTCTGGCTTTGAATTTCCTGGGTCCCCAAAAGAGTATCCTGATTGGTTGTCAGACTCCCAGGGGGTGGGGGTCTTAGCTAGCCTTGCTGGCTGATGTAATCTTCCCAGGTGCCATGTGGTGAGTTTCTGTCTAGATGGGCCCCATTGTGTTAGTTTCTGTTGCTATTGTGTTGCAGATGTCCTTTGACAAAGGATTGGGTTTCTGCCTCTGGCCCATTAATAAAGGGTGGGGGGCAGGAAGGTGGAAGCTGCTTTGTCTGTAAAACATGCTTCTCCATTTCTCACACAGGGAAACATAATATTCTGCTTTTTTAATATTTCCTAAAATATTTCATTCTTCCAGGAAAGGGGTGGGTGCTAACTTCCTACAATTCTTTTACTAATATTTCACAATTCCAGTCGAGCATTGTTGTATTAATATCATTTCAACTCCTGCAGCTTATTACAACTCTACCCTAGCCTACAACCTGTGTGCCCTCTTGACATCAATTTCCAGACCTCTCCTTCTGGCGTGGTTGTTGCTACCAATTCTGGGAACTGAAGTGCGCACAATTGGAGAGCATCCAAGTTCAAAAGGCTATCTTACCATATTCTTTCATGCTGTCTGCATGAGCACTTCTATGCTTACATGAATAAAGATGCAAAAATTCAGCCTTTTTTTTTTTTGACAAATAGGGGTCCTCTATTTGCAAGCTGCGTAACATGCTTGGGTCATTGGAAATAATTGATATGTACTGTGCATCCAAGCATGCCCATCATACTTTTCCCTTTTAGGATGTATTATTAAATGAAGCATGGAACCAGAGAAAGAAATAGTAAGAGAAAAATCAAAGGCATAAACTAAGAAGAAGGAAACACAGCTAAATTTAGCTCATACCAATGTCATTCACTATGCATAATTCTGTGATGAGATTTTTAACTGCTTGTCCCTCTTACTGTTTGTGGCTGTTAAGAAATTCCAGGCTAGATTGCAGTGGTTCTTAATGGGGTCAGGCTGGTGCTTTACTCAGACCATGACTGATTGGTCATTATCCTACTACTTCTCCATCCTTTATGTACAAGAAGGGAAAATCACATTGATTGGCGTCTGTGTAGACCCATCTACCAGTGTTTGCTTTTCTTTTATGGATCATTCCTTATCTTATCAGATTGCTCTGAATTCTGTCTTGATGCCTTAATGGGTTAATCCGGTTCCTGGGGCTTTGTCTTTCCTATCCTGGGGGTTAATTCTGCCAGGAAAGAGTAAATGAAGGGTTCCAGGAGAGTTATTTTTAGCCCGATTCCCCTTATCTTAATGGCTCTACTTAAGTGTTCCTTTCAGCTGGTGCTTTTGCCTGGGGTTTTCTTAAAGGGAGAAGGGCTGGGCTGAGTTTCTTGACACTATTTTCTGAGGTTTCTGATGCTGTGAGGTTTCTGGCATTGTCCTTTTGGGGTGTACTTCCTACAAATATAAATCTCTTTAGAGCCCAAAGGCATTTTTGCAGATAAACAAAACAGTAACAGGATTTTTAAATATATAAGTTTCCCCTTTTAAAAATCAAAATATTTTATTGGGAAAAGGAGGAGGCTGGCAAGTGGCAAAGGAGGAGGCTATAGCTGCAGCCCTTATATATACATATTTTCATAACATCAGGAATGGCTAACTTAGATGCAGTCTCTCCTGAGTTAAGTTTATCAATAACTACATACATATCCACATAGTTTTCTTCATAACAATATAGAAGTGGTTTGTTATTGCTTTCTCCCAATATTTCCTCCCTCCTCTCCCCATTTTCAGTTTATCCTGCAGTTGAAGAATTTTCTGGTAGGTTCCCAAGTCTAACCCTGATTATTTCTTCCAGTTCAACCAAGATTGTCTAGCTACTACCATCTGTTATAGAAAGATGATTATAAGAGCTGCCTTCCTTATCTCAAGCTCTCTGCAGCTAAACAGGGAAATGGTCTGATTTGAATGCTGAAGTTTAGGTAGAATTGGAAACAAGCTGTCTGCGTGCCAGCCTTTTGAAAGCATTGGAAATGCTGATTTAGAGAATTCTTTAGAGGAAATACTATCACAGTCAAAGTGAATATATTAAATATAGCTTACTTTATCTTTGGAATGGTATACAACTTAATGCTTAACTCATCATTCAACAGCTGTAATACACATATGCTGAAGAGTTTACATCCAATAGGGAAGGTGCACACCTGGTCCCCTCATTCTCATTAAGACAATGCTTGCCTTTTCTCTGGCAGCCCCTGCCTTTTGGAACAAACTGCCCTTACCCTCATCATCATCATCATCATCATTACCACCTTTATACTGCTGGTCCCAATCTCGTGTATCTTTAGAAAGTCAGTCAAGACCTGGCTCTTTCCCCAGTCCTTTGGGTATGATTAAGTCCCATCTGTATGAAATGTAGTTTGTTTTAATCAGGTTGGAATATTATATGTTTTTGTTGGCTTTTAACACAATGTATTCTTTTCTTTGAGGATTCTAATTGCTATTGACTTTTTATATCTTGTTCAGAATAAGTTCTTTGAGTTGGACAGCCATACAGATATGACAAGCACTGTCCAATAAATCAATTCTGCCACTTCCTCCTTGAGGTTGGCCATCATGGTATTCACCATCGTCACATCCAGAGGTGGTATTCAGCAGGTTCTGACCAGTTCTGGAGAACTGGTAGCGGAAAATTTGAATACTTCGGAGAACCAGTAACTACCGTCTCTGACTGGCCTCGCCCACATCTATTCTCTGCCTCCCAAGTCCCAGCTGATCGGGAGGAAATGGGGATTTTGCAGTATCCTTCTCCTGGAGTGGGAATGGAGATTTTACAGTATCCTTCCCCTGGAGTGGGGAGGGAATGGAGATTTTACAGTATCCTTCCCCTGGACTGGGGTAGGAATGGAGATTTTTCAGTATCCTTTCCCTGGAGTGGGGTGGGAATGGAGATTTTGCAGTATCCTTCCCCTGGAGTGGGGTGGGAATAGAGATTTTACAGTATCCTTTCCCTGGAGTGGGAAGGGAATGGAGATTTTACGGTATCCTTCCCCTGGAGTGGGGTGGGAATGGAGATTTTACAGCATCCTTCCCCTGGAGTGGGGTGAGAATGGAGATTTTACAGTATCCTTCCCCTGCCATGCTCACCAAGCCATGCCATGCCACGCCCACCAAGACACGCCCACAGAACTGATAGTAAAAAAATTTGAATCCCACCACTGTCACATCGTATGGGTAGGCTGTTGCGTACTGACCCAGATGAGCCCACACCTGGTTCAGGCATTGCTTGGGGAGATAAGTGAATCCAGTCATTGTGCTGGCAAGCCAGAATCTTCTTTAGATGGGAGTGTATTTTGTTAGCCAACAAACAGTAAATTAGCAATGCTGCCATTGATACTTGCACCCATCTGGTGTCAGACAACAGAAGGAAACAGAAGCAGAGCAGCAAAATCTCCTTTTTGTAACCTAAAAAGCTTTACGGACAAGCTGCTTTGCCTCTAAGCTGTGAGAAAGGAGAAATGTAGTCCTGCAGATTCTTCTATTTAAATGCAGATCACAGCTCTTGTCCAGCTGCTTAAAAGCTGTTAAACCTTTAAACTGCACTTTTCTTTGCTAGAGAGGAACAAGGGGATAAATGGTACACTCCCAGCATTTTGGAAGAGCAGTGATTTGTGATAAACTAGTGAGAGTGCCATCTAATTTTCAGAGGGCATCAAAGTAGGAACACATAGGCATTTTGCTTCAACTCTGATATAGTCCCATGCATTCCGACTGATGCCTTAATGATGCCTGCAAATGTCAACTTAGATGCTTTCGGAAGACAAGTTTAGCGTATGAATGTTTTGTGAGTCAAATAAATGCTTTAGGGTCAGCAATTCCTGCCTAAATTGAACAGTTATGATGCATTCGCTATTAGAGCCAACCAAAGAAGAATTCCCAGGTGGCAGAACAGATGTTCTCAATTGTTGTTGAGCTTCTTCTGAGGCCCATCTGCAGGTGCTTGTGCTAAATGAAAGATAAGGCTGGTAGTGGGATTCTGGCTACGACCTCCTTAGCTGACAACCGCATTGCATTCAGAGAATAAATTACATTCTTTTCATCTAAAATGAACCTTTTAGTTTGTGTGTGTTGTGGTGTGGGTGTGGGTGTATTTTAGTGTGTATTGTAGAAGAGACTGTTGTTAGCATTAGTGGTTTTTGTTTGCCTCTGATCCCACGGTTCTCCAGAACCGTATTTATGCCTTCCCATGATTTTAAGCCTCACTATAAATTGCCAGGTGATTGTTTTTCTGGTTTTGTTTTTACCTGTATTGTAACTGTAGGAAGTTAGCACCCACCCCTCTCCTAGAAAAATGAAATATTTTAGGAAATACTAAAAAGGCAGAATATTTTCCCTACAAGAGAAGTAGAAACTCAGAGAAGCAGAAACTCAGCCCCCCACCTTTGGTAATGGGCCATTAAGGCCTGAGCCAGTCTATTCTACATAACAAAGATCTACCTCCTTCAGGCAGAGCCATTTAATTGCCCTTCATTGCACCACCCACCAAGTTTCAACCAAACTTGGCACACAGACAACCTAAAAGGCTAGCTATGGCCTCTGGCAGCAACCAGTCAGGAGACTCTTCCTGGATCCCAGGAAGTTCAAAGCCAAAGAGGGCATAAAACCCAGGGACTCGCAGCATCTCTGCCTTTTCTGTTCAGGAACTCAAACCATGTGATCCTGTCTACCATTAAACCATCTTTCCAAGCAGTCTCCATGTTTCCAGTGTCTTTTTCCCCACTTGGAGCTGTACCCAGAAGGATATTTCTTCCAGCAGTAACTAAACAAATATCCATTTGATATAGGAAACAAATTTGAACAGGATCACTGTTTGTTCTTTGCCTAATATTTTTGAAAGAATTGATCTACAGCATGTGTCTGATTTAGTTTTAAATGATAGTTTAAAACTAAAGCAATGTTCCTTTCACCAAAAATTGTGGTATACATTAGTGGGATATACATTGACTAATGTTTCTGAAACTTATTCTCTATATTATGTTGAAGCAACAAGTATCTGAGTGGGGAATCTAAGCAATCAGTGTAGTTACTTTAGGAGACATTTCTATATATAACTATTTTGAAAATCTTTTTAAATTCTGAAAATCACATACTATTGCACTGTTATACCAGCTCTTCTATAGTTCTTGTTTATCATAGAATGCTCTTGAATGTTTATTAATTCACTGCATTGGTAGGATGCAGGCTTGCAATACAGGTAGTCCTCCACTTACGACCACAATTGAGCCTGAAATTTATGTTGCTAAGTGAGAAATTTGTTAAGTCAGTTTTGCCCCACTTTATGACTTTTCTTGCTACATTTGTTAAGTGAATCGCTGCAGTTGTTAAATTAGTAATACAATTGTTAAGTGAATCCGGTTTCCCCATTGACTTGGCTTGTCAGAAGTTTGCAAAAGGTGACCCCAGGACACGGCAATTGTCATAAATATTAATCAACCGTTGAACATCTAAATGTAAATCACGTGGGGATGCTGCAATAGTCATAAGTGTGAAAAATGGTCATAAGTCAATTTTTCAGTACTGTTGTAACTTTGAATAGTCACCAAGCGAACTGTTGTAAGTCAAGAACTACCTGTATAACAGGGGTAAAATTCAGCAGATTCTGACAGGTTCTGGAGAACCGGTAGCGGAAATTTTGAGTAGTTTGGAGAACAAGCAAATACCACCTCTGGCTGTCCCCAGAGTGGGAGTGGGAATGGAGATTTTGCAGTATCCTTCCCCTGACATGTCCACCAAGCCACACCACCAAGCCATGCCCACCAAGCCATACCACGCCCACCAAGCCACACCCACAGAAACAGTAATAAAAATTTTTGGATTTCACCACTGCTGTTTAACTTCTATATTGTCTGGCTTGCATAGAATAGCATACACATATGTGGGATAAAAGGGGACTGGAGGCTAAAACATACGATGAATGGTTACAGGAACTGGGCATAGCTAGTCTAGTGAAGAGAAGGACACGATAGCAGTGTTCTAATCTAAGTTGACATTTGCAGGCATCGTTAAGGCATCAGTCGGAATGAATGGGACTATATCAGAGTTGAAGCAAAATGCCTATGTGTTCCTACTTTGATGCCCTCTGAAAATTAGATGGCACTCTCACTAGTTTATCACAAATCACTGCTCTTCCGAAATGCTGGGAGTGTACCATTTATCCCCTTGTTCCTCTCTAGCAAAGAAAAGTACAGTTTAAAGGTTTAACAGCTTTTAAGCAGCTGGACAAGAGCTGGACAAGAGCAGTGTTCTAATTTTTGAGAGGTGCCACAGAGAAGAGGGGGTCAAGCTATTTTCTAAAGCACCTGAAGGCCAGACAAGGAATAATGGGATGGAAACTGAACAAGGAGAGATTCAACTTGGAAATAAGGAGAAATTTTCTGACAGTGAGAACAATCAACCAATGGAACACCTTGCCTTCAGAAGTTGTGGGAGCTTCATCACTGGAAGCTTTCAAGAAGACACTTGTCTTCCATCTGTCAGAAATGGTGCAGGGTCTCCTGCTTGGGCAGGGGGTTGGACTAGATGACCTATCAGATCCCTTCCAACTCTATTAATCTGCTTTCTGAGCTTTGGTTGTGCTTGCAGTGTGCTGACCAAATGTGCCAAAAGCTGAACCTATACTGTTCTTACCATTACTATGGAATTCTGGATGAAGCATGGATGAGACTAAGCGTGGTAACTGAGTCCATATCTTTTTTTTATCTTACTAAATGTTTTGGAAGGGCCACAACTGTGCAAAGCCATGAAGGGTAATGAAGTACAGTATTCCTGGGTGGCGATGTTGAAGCATATACAAAACTGCAGCTTCCGTTGTTAGAGTACATGATAAGCTTGAATTAATTCATGAAATAAATATGCATTGCGTCTATGAAATTGAAAAAGGGAGGAAGGATATAACAGATCTGAAGGAAGATGGTCTGATCTTACATAGCAGAATGGATGTACAATCAGAAAATGCATGAAAAGGCTAAATTGTGTGTCAGAAGCTGTTGAATAGAATAGAATAGAATAGAATAGAATAGAATAGAATAGAATAGAATAGAATAGAATAGAATAGAATAGAAT
>WNWU01000109.1:1573649-1586416 GCA_012654045.1 Ptyas mucosa | reverse complement strand
TTTAATTTAATTTAATTTAATTTAATTTAATTTAATTTAATTTAATTCAATTTATATGCCGCCCCTCTCCGAAGACTCAGGGCGGCTGAGTTTCTCTTATATCTCCCGCTCATTCCCCTTAATCGCCAGTTGATCAGATTCTTGTAGAGAGCTTAAGCTTGCAATACATCTTTATACTTATTTGAAGTGCCTGAATCTTCTGATTTCCCTCGTGCTTGACAATGACTGCTTGTAGGCAGGAATTCGACAGGCTTGGCTTGGCTTGGCTTTACAACTGGAAAAGAAGGCAGAAATGTCTAAAGTTCTGTACATAGACAACACTGAGACATGGCATCAAAGATAATGGAATCATGCCAATCAATGTCCATGCTAATCCTGGCCTTATTTGTACAGCAAAAGCTTTTGTAGCAGCAATCCCAGTTAGAGAACCTGGAAATTAAAGTTCCAGTCCCAATTTATATAAAGACAGATTATATGACAATATAGCTAATTGGAGATATGTAAGTGGAGATTAATGGAGGTAAGTATATTTCTAGTAGCAGGCTATGTCAAGTGCCTTAGCAATGTAAGCTGTCTGTTTATGCACATGTGCTTTATCTTATTCCTATAGTTGGAAAAAATAAATAAGGAAATAAAGTCTCTGAGGAATTGTTTTAAATTACCAGAGTCCCTAGGACCTAAATGTTGCTATGATTGATTGGTTGGTTGATTGGTTGGTTGTTAGGTGTTTAAGCATGTATCTATGGTTTGCAAGGCTAACCGAGGCAGAATAATCCTGCTGAGTGGCTTTGGCCTTGCATTCCTCCGTGCAGTCCTTCGGATCAAAATGAAGCTCCATAATGCCTAGAACTCATGCTTTAAATCCTGGAATAGATTAAAACATTTCTTTGTCTCCAGAAATCCTCAACCAACTATGAGTGGAGTGAGTCATCTATAAAAGCTGTGGCTGAGGTCTTCCTTTTACAGCACTTCAAGGCCATTGGCTATTAGCTAGTATCATTTCATTGTAGAAAAATCCATTATGAATTGTGATGTCCTTTGTGCTGTAAATTACAAACAGATAATTAAAAATATCCATTAGGTAGTATAAAACCCACCACATATACTGTATATAACTTTTGCTTGTTTTCATTGCAATCTCATTTTCACTTTTTGCTTGTGGAATCCCTTTGATGTGCTATTTCAAAACTTCTCAAATGTTTAAAGTGAAGTGTGTAATAAAATGCTACAGTGCTTTTTTGCATTTCTGTCAATCAATCATTTTTGTCCTCAAGATGTTCCCTTCCCCCTCCTCTTCTCATCCCGGTGAGCTGGGTATATTGGGTTCAATGGCATATAACAGTCCTCACTTTCCATTCATCTTCTTCTACTTCTTGCCTTCTGAAAAAAATCTTGAAGACTGCTATTGATCTCTATCTGAACTGCAAATACTGAGCAAAGTGGCATCAACTGTTAGTTCAACTGCTCCATTGAATACAGCAGAGTTTAACCTTCAAAATGAATGGCGATTGCAGCACAATGAAGACTCTGGATATACAAAGAGTGAGATTTGATAAGGACCTAACTGTCCCAGAATTACATCCACTAACCTTCCTATGTCCGAACAACTCAGAAGTTGCCTCTCAAAGACTTTGACTTACCTTATATCCGTGATGGCAAATCTATGGCATGCGTGCCTGAGGTGGCACACAAGCTGTCGCCCAACTCACCTACCGGTGCGCATGTGCACACACCCCAGCTGGTGTTTGGGTCTCCGGTGCACATGCACACAATTCAGGAGACCCAGCTGGTCTTTGGAGCTCTCCTGCACATGCGCACGCATTTGCACATGTGCATGAGTACTTGAGCACAGCATGCGCATGCGTAGATGGCATTCACGCACATGCATTGTGTGTTCAAAAACCATATGCACATGCAGATGGTGCGATTGTGCACGCACACTGCATGGGAGAGCCATGTGAAAGCCACGCGCATGCGCAGATGGTGCAGCTGCACGCACAGCACACAGGGAGGAGCAGCACATTACGTGGATAGCATGCAAAACATGCAAAGGGCATACCTGTTCAGCACTCAGTGAGTAAAAGGTTCACCACCACTGCCTTATATAACCCAAAAGCAAAAAAAAGAGCCTTGGTAGTACAGTGGTCTAAAGCACCCTGTTATTAACACCAGCTGCCTGCAATTATTGCAGGTTCGAATCTCATCAGGCTCAAGGTTGACTCAGCCTTCCATCCTTTCTAAGGTAGGTAAAATGAGGACCCAGTTTGTGGGGGCAATAAGCTGACTTTGTATAAATATACAAAAGTATGAAGGCTATTGCTTGGCGCATTGTAAGCCGCCCTGAGTCTCCGGAGAAGGGCGGCATATAAATCAAATTTAAAAAAAAATACAGTCCAAAATTGGATCAGATAGATACTACAAGCCAGACATTATGTGGCAATCTCCTTATCTGTGATAAGAATTAAAAATTATATATATAAAAAAGAAGTAATATATACAAACATAAAATATCCATCAGCTTTACTCCAATGCTGACATTTCGTGGTTTGATACCTTCATGCTATAGTCATTGATTACAATCATCATGGTCATTACAGCCACTAGAATCAGTATGGACTTTCAGCTTGCTTCCTGTTTCTTTATGAATTTTTGCTGCCAGCTGTGCTCTGCACAGGATGTAATGATAATGATAATATCCATAGCTAGAATGCTTTCTTTAAAACAGGGTTCCACAAGGAACTAAGGCAGGAAGAACCTTCTCTGCAGGGAATTAAAGGAAATTAAAACAAAAAATAACAACTCCCACCTCAGCACTGCTTTTTCCCTCTCACTGGTTCATTAACTAAAATCCATGCAGAAAGCAACCAGCCATCTTTTTGTTCTATTTCAAGGTTGCAGGCACACAGACATAGTACACCACTCAGAAGCTGACAGAGATAACAGCAGGTAGGCATATAATTCAAATGCCTATCAGAGAGTGCTTGCCTGAAAAATGCCAATTACAGTCCAAGAAGCGATGTCCAAGTACATCCCAAGAATTACAGAAAGCCAGTTCAGGTAATCAGCCAGTCAAAGGGTCACAAGTTAGAAAGACAAGCAGTTGTTTCCAAGAAAGGCTACAAGCAAAGCAACTGTCTAAATCTGTCGGCAGACTCATGCCTCATCCTTTGCCTAGTGAGGAGCCTCATTGAAGAATGTTGCTCTGTTTGCATCTGTTTATGCCTAGGCCTGAGACTTGGTGATTCTGTTTGACTCTGTTTGTGTCTAGACCTGAAACTTGGTTATTGTGCCTCATCATCTGACTGTTCAGGAGATGCCTGTGACTGATGAACCTGAATTGAGTTCTGGTGTATTGATTGAAGCCTGGGTGACAATCCTGGCTTACTGACTGGCAATCCTGAAGCACAGGCTCAGCTGCAGCAATATATATATATTTATTATTTTGTCAAGCATATATAAGATAACAGGTAAAAATATAAACATAATTTGAATACATGAAAAGAGTAAGTAAAAAAGGAATATTAGAACAGGGATGGTAGGCACGCTGGTGCACTTATGCACGCCCCTTACAGACCTCTTAGCAATGGGGTGAGGTCAACAGTAGACAGTTTAAAGTTAAAGTTTTAGGGGTTTGGGGAAGAAACTACAGAGTCAGGTAGTGCATTCCAGGCATTGACCACTCTGTTACTGAAGTCATATTTTCTGCAATTGAGTTTGGAGCAGTTTACCTTGAGTTTGTATCTATTGTTTGTTCATGTATTGTTGTGGTTGAAACTGAAGTAGTCATTGACAGGAAGGACATTATGGCAGATAATTTTATGTACTATGCTTAGGTCAGACTGAAGTCGGCAAAGTTCTAAGTTGTCTAAGCCCAAAATTTGGAGTCTGGTGGCATAAGGTATTTTATTGCTGGGAGAGGAATGGAGGACTCTTCTCGTAAAATATCTCTGGACTCTCTCATCGGATCAATCTCTATCATCGGATTCAAGATTAGAATCAGATTCTGAATCAAAGCTCATAACACTCTTCCCTTGCCATGTGCATACACACAAATCTAGACTCTGTGCCTGTTTCCAAACAAGGACAAACATTTCTAACTCTGCCAGAGCAATCACAATGAGTTTGACCTCTGTTTAATAATCAAGGTGGCAACCTGTGCATGCCCATTGAGTTGTGGGAATATTAATAAATAAACTGAATATTAATAAATAAAATGCTGCTTTGCTGCAGTGCATATGTGCAGCAAATCCCTTTGGAATGGGATTTCCCCTGGAGTAAACATACATAAGAATCATGTTTGCAAAGGCAAGTGGGTAGATGATAGGTATACAAGTGGCTTCAACCAACAAAATCCATGCCATCTATACCCATCCTAGATATATGCAATACCCCTCGGTATACATATGCTATCTTTATTTTGTTTTCTTGATTAGGCTTAATAAATCTAATAAAGGCCTAATACATTTGTTTTCTCAATTAGGCCTAATAATTTTTTATGTAATGTGGACATTTTCCCAACTGCAAGTATTACAATTACAGATATGCAGAAAAGGATCCAAACAGAGCTAGGAGAGAAAAGCCATTTTGAAAAAAAATAAATTTCCCCAAAGACTGATGCCATATAAAGACACAAGTTATATTTTTATCTCTATTATACTACTGCTTGAACAACAGCTACTAGAATCAGATCTGGTGAAAATAATAATGTGTAGTGAAGTGTAGTGAGGTATCTCAAGTCATCTCATATTAGTACATGTATTGCTAAAACTGCATTTCTTGAATTTCCTTGCTGTTGGCCCCATTCCTTCTCACAAAATATAACCCAAATATATTTTAACTAAAAGGGCAGCCAGAAGATGGTAATTTTCCATGACCTTTTGTTGCCAATGGGAAGTCTCCTGTAGGTTTCTCCACAAAGGTAGGGAGAGAGAGAAAAATGTGGCAAGTCTCTTTCTTTTGATTTTACGTGCACAGTTTGATCTACATCTACATAGCCAATCAGTTAACCCCTAGGCTCTGCCTTTATTATAGCCAAACCAAAAAATGTAGCAAGCTGCAACCCCTGAATTATTTAGCCATGATTCACATATTGTCTTAGAGAGAAACTGGATTTTTAACACACTTTATAGTAGGAGAAGAAAATGGAGATCATGTGCTTTAACATCTTTATTTGGTTGTTGCAATGCCATCTGTTTTATCAGTTCCCATCCATACTTGAGTCTTACAAGACTTTGTGCAATCAAGATTCTGACTGAGATATGGGGGAAAATAATATGGAAGGCTGAAAGATCAGTCTATCGATCTAGTAATTAAAGTTAGTTAAGGAGGTGATACAGATTTGGAGAGGGGAGAAGGTGCCTCAATTTTAAATACTGTAGATATTAAGCATGGCTCCTTATGAACTCTGTACCATACATGGCATTTGACACCTATGACAGAAACCTTGAGGAAGGATAGCAAATCCAGCATATTCTCTAGATGAATGGCAGGTACAGATGCCTTCTTTATAACCCTTCCAGATTTCTTTTCTCACTAGGAGCGCTAGGAGCATGCGCAAGATGGTGGCGGCGTTTTTGAATGCGGTGTGAGGACGGGATGGTTTCGGGGCTTTAGGAGATGCTCACAGGGGCGCTCGGCCATCAGCGACCCCTAATCTGAGTGGGCGAGCTTAGGGCGAGGATTTTGAGATCTTCCTCGCCCCTCAACTCGGCTGGGCTCGACTCGGGCTGGACTGGCTCCAGGGCTTCTTGGGACGCGGACCTGGCTGTGTGAGGTTGCGGAAGGCCAGAACTGCGTCGGAGCTTGCGCCGGAGCCGCGGAGCCGCGGAGGGCCGGGAGTTGTATCGGCCTGGATGGCAAAGTTGGGGCCGGCGTTTGGCGAGATGCGGTGAGGCTGGAAGCGCCAGAGGAGCCGGAGGGGCCGAATGGGCTTGAGGGCGCTTAAATCATCAGTGCCCAGCTGTGGAAGGTTGTGGAGCGGTGAGGCTGGAAGCGCCAGAGGAGCCGGAGGAGTTAGATAAACCCGAGGGAGCCTGGAACAGCACCGCCTGAGGAGCCTGGGGGGATGCCGAGGAAGGGGTGAGGGGCGAGGACTTGAAGACCTTCCCGCCCCCGATATGTCGGCCTCGGCTTGCCCACTCTAGGGGGCATTAAACAGGCTTGGATTGGTTGTAGGGGGAATGCTGGCTTGTCGGCCGCCTATAAATATGGACATCTTGGCGACGACGAGGGGGAAGAGGAGACTGAATGGGGGCTGATATGGGACAATTACAGAAGACCCGAAGGCCTCGCAAGATATCTAAATGAGGCTCTCCCCCCTCTCCCGGGCTCTGCACTGCACTGTACTTGTTCTACAAGATGGGCTTACCAGCTGCTTAAATTGTAGGACTCATTTCTCTGTTCCCCACCCCTTCTCTTTCCCCTTCTTTCCCCCCCTCTATTGGACTTGCCAGAGACAATTTTTATCTCTCCCCCGGAACTGCACTGGCCGATTAATAGACCAACAGCCTTTGCCCCTCTGACATCGTTGTGAGACCCGGTTTTTAAGCTCCGTCCCCACCCTTTATTCTCATGGTGCATCAGGAATGTACACTGCACATGACCTACTTGCGCTGCGAGACTCCCCCCTCTCGCGGAGATGGCCCTCTATATTATCAAGGGCCCACCTCAATGACGGGTCTTGGGACCCTGAGAGGTGGCATGCGAAAACTATGCGATTAAGGGGTTGTTTACATAAACTTTTAAAGAAATTTTTAAGGGGTTTCAGGGAGGGGGAGGGTCTGTTTGGATTACGGGCAGTGGGCATGGGGGTTAGCCCACGAAGGGGAGGGACGGGCTCGTTACAGAAACTTGGTGTGAGAGGCGGGGGCCCCGGGGTTGAGGGGGGAGGTAGGGTTTGTCCGGATAGTATTTATAACATCACTACCGTAAGTGGGAGGGGTAGATATGGTGGGAGCAGGGGGTCATATCGTGTTCGGGGAGCGCGCACCCGTTGTTTACAAACGGTAGTGCGCTCCGGCCCCCAAGGCTCCTCCCGTTCCCCAGGCTGCACAGACCCTCAGGGCCCGACCCTTCGGCTGATGCTGTGCAATGCCAGGTCCGTAGTAAACAAAGCCCCCCTCATTTGTGATCTTATCTCGGAGGGGGGAGCGGACCTGGCAGGCATTACGGAGACCTGGTTGGGCCAGGAGGGGGGGGTTCCCCTCGTTGAAATGTGCCCACCAGGTTTCCTTGCATTTCATCGGCCAAGGGTACAGGGCAGGGGCGGGGGAGTAGCGGTTATTATAAATGAAGGTCTGAGACCGAAGGAGGCCACTGTCCCTCAGACGACTGGCTGTGAGTCCCTCCTTGTGAAGTGGAGTCATGGGGTCCAGTCGGGCTTGCTGATCACGTACCTGGCTCCCTGCCGCGTGGCAACAGCCCTGCCCGAGCTCCTCGATGTTATCGCCACGGTGGCGATTGATACCCCCAGACTTATTGTCATGGGGGATTTCAATTTGCCATCTGTGGGAGAGATGTCGGAGGTAGCTCGGGAGTTTATGGCTTCCATGACAGCCATAGGCCTGACCCAACTAATTCATGGCCCTACCCACACGGGGGGGAAACACGCTGGATTTGGTTTTCGTCTCTGGACAATGGCAGAGTGATCTTGAAATAGGGGACTTAGTCATCGAGCCCTTGTCATGGTCTGATCACTCCCTCCTCCGTCTGGACTTTCAAACCGCTGCACCCCGCCGCAGGGAGGCGGAGCCGATAAGATGGTTCCGCCCCAGGCGCCTGATGGAACCTGATAGGTTCCAGATGGAGCTTGGGCCAGTTCCTGAGGCGCTGGCACACGCCTCGACTGGAGACCTAGTGGCCGCCTGGGATAGGGCGGCCGCTGGAGCTCTCGATCGGGTCGTGCCTTTGCGGCCTCTGATCCGGCGCCGATCTCAACTGGCCCCTTGGTTCTCCGAGGAGCTGAGAGAGTTGAAGCGCCGGAAAAGACGCCTAGAGAGCAGTTGGAGGGCCAGTTGCTCTGAATCCGACCGAACACTAGTGAGAGCCCATATTAGGACTTACTTAGTGGCGATAAAAGCAGCAAAACGTCACTATTTTGCTGCTCTTATTGCATCATCAGATAACCGCCCAGCCGCCCTCTTTAGGGTGACCCGCTCCCTGTTCCAACAGGAAGCGCGGGAGGACCCCTTGGAGGGGAGAGCTGAGGACTTTGTTCAATATCTGTATGATAAAATCACTCAGATTCGGGAAGATCTGGACTCCGACTGGGTGGTTCCAGGGGGAGGGGACGAGGCAAGTCTTGAGACCGTTACCTGGATTGAGTTTGATCCTGTGACCCTTGAGGATGTGGACAGGATTCTGGGTAGACTGAACGCGACCACTTGTTTATTGGACCCGTGTCCCTCCTGGCTAGTACTGGCTTCCCGGGAGGTGTCGCGAGGCTGGCTCCAGGAGATTATAAATGCTTCGTTGGGAGAGGGTGATTTTCCCGCCGCCTTGAAAGAGGCGGTGGTGAGGCCTCTCCTTAAGAAGCCTTCCCTGGACCCGGCAATGTTGGTAAATTATCGTCCGGTCTCCAACCTTCGCTTTTTGGCGAAGGTTGTTGAGAGTGTGGTTGCGCGACAGTTCTCCCAGCACCTGGAGGAAACAACGTATCTGGATCCGTTCCAGTCGGGCTTCAGACCCGGGTACAGTACGGAAACGGCATTGGTCGCGTTGGTTGATGATCTCTGGAGGGCTCGGGACAGGGGGTGTTCCTCTGTCCTGGTCCTATTAGATCTCTCAGCAGCTTTTGATACCATCGACCATGGTATCATGCTGCACCGGTTGGAAGGGTTGGGGGTGGGAGGCACTGTGTTACAGTGGTTCTCCTCCTTTCTCTCCAACCGGTCGCAGTCGGTGTTGGCAGGGGGGCAGAGATCGACTCCTAGGCCCCTTATATGCGGGGTGCCACAGGGATCGGTTCTCTCGCCCCTCCTGTTCAACATTTATGTGAAGCCGCTGGGTGAGATCATCCGTGGTTTTGGGGTGAGATATCATCAGTATGCTGACGACACCCAGCTGTACATCTCCACCCCAGACCACCCCAACGATGCCCTTGAAGTAATGTCCCGGTGCCTGGAGGCCGTGCGGATCTGGATGGGGAAGAACAGGCTCAGACTCAATCCATCCAAGACCGAGTGGCTGTGGTTACCGACGTCCCGATATAGTCAGTTGGTACCATCACTGACTATTGGGGGCGAATCATTGGCCCCTACAGAGAGGGCGCGCAATTTAGGCGTCCTCCTGGACTCACGGCTGTCCTTAGAAGACCATCTGACGGCTGTGTCCGGGAGGATTTTTCATCAGGTTCGCCTGATCCGCCAGTTGCGCCCCTTTCTGGATCGGGACTCCTTACTCACGGTCACTCATGCCCTTGTCACCTCCCGCCTGGACTACTGTAATGCTCTCTACATGGGGCTCCCCTTGAGGAGCACCCGGAGGCTCCAGCTGGCGCAGAGTGCGGCCGCGCGGGTGGTGATGGGAGCGACGTGGCGCTCTCATGTGACACCGCTCTTGCGCGAGCTGCACTGGCTTCCGGTGGTCTTCCGGGTGTGCTTCAAGGTGTTGGTTACCACCTTTAAAGCGCTCCATGGCTTAGGACCTGGGTACTTACAGGACCGCCTACTACCTCCAATAGCCTCCCACCGACCGGTACGCTCCCATAGAGAAGGACTCCTCCGGGTGCCGTCGGCCAAACAATGTCGACTGGCGGCCCCCAGGAGGAGAGCCTTCTCTGTGGGAGCACCCACTATCTGGAACGATCTCCCCCCAGAGATTCGGCGGATCCCGGACCTTCGTGCTTTCCGCCATGAGTTAAAAACTTTTTTATTTCATCAAGCGGGCCTGACATAGTATCTCCCTTTTTATAAGAAAATTTTAAATTGTATAATCCAAATTTTTAGATCTGGGATTTATATATTTTTTTAAAAAAATGGGTTTGAATGGTTGGGCAATTGTTTAATTTGGTTTTAATTCGGTTTTAAATTTTGTATTTATGTTTTTTATCTCTGCCTGTTCACCGCCCTGAGTCCCCTCGGGGAGAAGGGCGGTATATA
Organism: Ptyas mucosa; assembly: GCA_012654045.1. Taxonomy (NCBI): domain Eukaryota; kingdom Metazoa; phylum Chordata; class Lepidosauria; order Squamata; family Colubridae; genus Ptyas; species Ptyas mucosa. The sequence continues at coordinate 1,576,319 of WNWU01000109.1, read as the reverse complement.
AATCAAATAAACCATAAACCATAAACCATAAACCACCCATTTCCAGTTCATTTTCACTAGCTGGTTTTTTAATTCTCACAATATATTGCTCATGCATGTTTGCTGCTTATACTTGCCGTTCATTATAAATTCAGTTTTATGTTGTCACATGTTGTCCACTGTGTCAACAATCAATCAGAATAGAGTTGGAAGGGACATTGGAGGTCTTCTAGTCCAATCCCCTGCTCAAAAAGGAGACCCTATACCATTTCAGACAAGTGACTGTACAGTTTCTTCTTAAAAACCTCTAGTGATGAAGCACCTGCAACTTCTGATGGCAAGCTGTTCCACTGGTTAATTGTCCTCACTGGATTTCTCTTTAATTCCATGTTGCTTCTCTTAGTTTCCATCCATTGTTTCTTGTCCTGCCCTCTGGTGCTTTGGAAAATAAATTGACCTCCTCCTCTTTGTGGCAGCCCCTCAAAAACTGGAATACTGCTATCATGTCCCCAGTCCAAAAAGAATCTCTAGACTAGTCAAATCCAAATCCTGCAACCGTTCTTCATATGTTTTAGTCTCCAGACCTTTAATCATCTTAGTTGCTCTTCTTTGCACTTTTTCTAAAGTCTCAACATCTTTTTTGTAATGTGGTGCCCAAAACTGGATCCAGTGTTCTAGGTGTGACCCTAATAAGGCTTTATAAAGTAGTATTTTGATTCTGTGCCTCAATTTATACAACCAAAGATTGCATTTGGTTTTTTGGTTGCTGCCACATACTGTTGGCTCATATTTAAGTGATCACCTACTAGGACTCCAAGGTTCCTCTCACAATTACTGTTTTTGAGCCAGGTTTTCCCTAATCTGTACTTGAACCTTTGGTTTTTCCTAAGTGTAAAACCTTTACTCCACAATAAATTTCATGTTGTTGAATAGGGCCCATTGTTAAAGTCTGTCAAGATCTTTTTAGATCCTGAGCTTGTCTTCTGGGGTGTTGACTATTCTTGCCAGCTTAATGTCATCTGCAAATTTGATGAGTTCCCATTCTATTCCTTCATCTAAGTCATTTATAAAGATATTGAAGACTACTGGAACTAAGACAGAACCTTGTGGTACTCCACTGCTTACTTCCCTCCATGTAGTTGTTGTGTCATTAAGGATTTGTTGAGTACAGTTTGTCAGCCAGTTAGAAATCTATCTGGTGGTGATGTTGTTTATCCCACATTTTTCTAGCTTACCAAGAAGTAGGTTGTGGTCTACTTTGTTGAAAGCTTTGCTGAAATCTAAGTATAAATCTATACTATGTCCACAACATTTCACTGATCTACTAATTTAATCATTTTATGAAAGAATGAAATAAGATTGGTTTGGCATGATCTGTTTTTAACAAACTAGTGCTGACTTCTAGTTATAACTTTATTTGTTTCTAGATGTTCACAGATCTGTTTTTTTAAATTAACTTTTCCCGTTTCTTCCTAGGTATTGATGTTAGGCTGATTGGTATGTAGTTTCCTGTGTTTTTTTTCTTCCTTTTTTTGAAGATGGGAACTACATCAGCTCTTTTCTAATCCTAGGATAATTCCCCAATTCCAGGCTTTTTGAAAGATATGGTACAATGGTCCTTTGAATGATTTTATAATCTTGGAACATACCCCTTCACATTAGCCTCATTCCTTAACACATTAGTAGTTAACTCAAATAAATCAAGGAGTCATGCCTATTTTCATAGCTTTTACAATCAAATATACAGCATTTATTAAAGGCTGGAGTTTCGGATATGAAATAATAAATATATTGGCTTGGTAATAAATAACTTGACAGTAGATAGTGTTGTATCCCAGGTTTTAATTTCCTATTAAGTATAATTGTATACTATTCATAAGAAAACTTGACTCAAACAACATTTGTAATTGGCTCACTAAACTATTAAGTCTGAATTACAAACTATAATAATGTTCTCTAGAATATCTTCTATATCCCCCTTACCGCATGAAGACATCCTTGCTTCCATGGAATCATATCACAATATATTCTTGTTTCTGATTGTCTGATATCCCTTATTTTCTTTTTCTAAAAGTGTAGATAAACAATAGCACAAAAGCCGTAGAAGCAGAAACAATGCCAAAAAGAAGCCTGCTTGGAAAAAGTAAACCCTCAGTGTATTGGATAAACATCAGAATACAACTATTCAATCACGCCAGCAATGCAAATGATGCAGTTGCCGAAACACCAATTCAGTTATAATCAATTCAGCACAAGGATAATATGAATGTTATTGTAGCTTCTAAGAACTGCAAAGTAATCGGTTTGATGCCATCTAAGCGTGTTCCTGGAAGTCTGAGGCCCAAGGGGAAGAGGAGATTAAAGGTGTTTGTCACAATGTTTGTAATATTTTCCTACAGCTGCTAACCTTTGAGGAATAGGAAATGTATTAAATAAGTAACCTGATATTTAAACTATGGAGGAGCTATTTGGTTTTATATATGTGTGCGTATATGCCTTCAGTGCTTACTTATAATTACCCTGCAAACAGCATATTTGGAGTTTGTGACCTTTGCAGATGGAGTATACTTGAAATCCATGCCTGACTGTAATCTCACACGCTACTTTCTAAGCAACAAACTTCTATGTGGTTAGAGATAGATAGATGATAGATAGATAGATAGATAGATAGATAGATAGATAGATAGATAG
>WNWU01000109.1:1539495-1573639 GCA_012654045.1 Ptyas mucosa | reverse complement strand
GATAGATAGATAGATAGATAGATAGATAGATAGATAGATAGATAGATAACTTTCTGGCTATAGAAATTAAATTCATAGTTCTATAAGATGCAGTCACAATATGTTTTATTCCTTGGGGAAAGAGACAGCAGTTGTTTCTCTCACTCTATTTCTATGTGACAATAGTTATGACTAACATTATTAAACAACCTTAATGACTACATGGCCGGTTTGATAAAATTTCCAAACATTTACTTTTCCCTATAGCAAAGCTTAACTAGGAAGCTGATGGAGATGAGTGTATATGCAAACGTATGAAATATCACCCCAGTGGCCTGAAGTTAATGCAAGTCAGGCCATATTTGCATAATCACAAAATATTTCATCTGTGCATCTGTACAGCTTCTTGAAAAAAAACATTTGGTGACCTTATTTATAGCATAAAATGGCTGAAAAGGATTGAAAAAAGAAAAAAAAAATCCTGTCCTAGGTTTTTACAGGAAAGGTTTTTTGCAAATATCACAATATGTTACAAAACACAATGAGATTATAGTATTTAATGATGTATAGATAAGGTATGTTGAACCCCGCAGGACCTTAACTTCTAAATAAAGACCCATAATAGATCATACAGCTAAACCAAGAATGGAAAGAAATTAATTTGATACATATTTTAATGGAAATTTAATTAATTTTGCATTTTCAAAATAACACAATAGTAGTCCAAATTTTGTTCATTTCTAAATGTTGAAAATCTGTTCGTCAATAAAAGGAAAAGGTTATTGGAGATAAGATTTACAGGATGCAAATCCTAAAATCCCTGGGGAAAAGCAATACTTTAGGAACATTTTTAAAAAGTGCATTTGGCCCAGGGGTGGTTCTAACCTGCTTTACTACCAGTTCTCTTTGTGCGCGCGCCTTGCGCGTGATCGCCTCTTCGGTCGCACGCTTTGCGCAAGCACATTGCAAATCTGCCCAGCTGAGGTGCGGCAATCCGCTCTGCTGCACCTCTCAGCTGGGCGAAAAAAGAAAAAATATAAGGTCGGAATAACGCGGGGGTCGGCGGGAGGGCCCAGCTCCCGAAGAAAGAGAACCGGTTCAGTGACGTAATAGCGTCACCGCTACCAGCTCGGCCAAACTGGGCCGAACCGGGGGCAACCTACCACTGAATTGGCTCCAACTATGCACAAACATACTGTAAGTCTGCGCACTTTTTAAAAAATTCAAACTAATCCAGAAATTGGACAAACCAACAGGAAGAATTTTTAAGGAATGAAAAACTGAGAGGACGAGCTAGAGCCACTCTACGAAGTTAATACCTTACTCTAAAATTTTCCATAGGTCTAAATTAACTTATTGCACTTTGGACTGCATCTCTCCTTTTCAAATGGGAATGGGACAACTCACCGTGGCTAATTTGCCATGGGACAACTCATCACAGCCACTGTGGGATAACTCACTGTGGGACAATTTAACAATTCTATTGAATTATTTAAAATAAATTAAAAAATATTTTAATTTTTGCCATTCACGTTTCATTCTCTCCCTCCTTTTGCATCCTTTCTTTAATGATTCTGTTCCACCATTTCTTTGATATTAGTGTAACTCTTGTCCTGCAACAAGAAGTCCGACAGCGAATTGGCCGTGGCAAATTGACCATGGTGAGTTGGCTGTGGTAAGTTGGCTGCATAGAATTGTCATAGACCTTTTTCAAATTTCAGACTGCATGTTCCCCCATTTGCCTTTATTGAGTACGACCTCAAGAGGAAAGAAAAGTAAGGGAGAGAAGGAGGAAGGTAACAATACAGAGCACACAGTATATTCACAGCTGCATATACATATAAATAAGTTCTGCATATGTACTTGAATAAATGATACATGTTTTCTCAAATTGGTTTATTGGAAAGAGCTCAAGTCTCGCTTGTCTGATCATTGTCTTGGAGTGACTCTCCCTGCTACTTCTCAAAGGCATTCCTTATGATTGTTATAATTCAAACCTTTAAATCTCAATTTCTTTCACAAATATGCACCTAGTAGAAGGGTGTGAGCCAGGGAACTTCAACCAGGGACCTGCCTTCCATGGAGACTGGACAAATGGAGAACATCAAAAAGGTCTTGAAGTTTTCTGACCTCTATAACCCTCCTAAGGCAATTCCTTCATATTTTGCTCTAGTTATTGTCAACCACAAATAAAAACACATTATCTTTGAGGAATCTTGAAATTATGAAGTAGTAAGAAGTAAAAAGCGAGTGAACACCTGAGCTAGTCAGAAGGCATGGCTCCAAACCTTTTGAGGATCTGAATGTCTTGTTCTTAAGACCAGCTGGAAAAAACAAACAAACATATAGGGGTGTGTGAATCATTTTGAAGAATCTTTACCCAAAAGCCCATGAGATCCTAATATGAAACACATTAAAAACCTAAGGCCATAGAATTGTTGTGCTGGATCAGGCCAAAGACCTATCTATTCTAGCATTTGGTTTCTATGGGAACCAACCAGATGCCAATGCTAAACCAGCAAGCAGGAAGACAGCAAAGTGGCCTATTTCTAGTTTTGCTCACCCACAATTAGTATTTGGAGGCGTGCTGCTTTTGTTCCAGAAGGCAGAATTTAATGATCACGACTACCAGCCATTAATAGTTCATTCTCTATGGATATGTGATGACCTTTAAAAGTTGCTCAAGCTAGAGACCTTGCTACCTTTTCCTGCAACAAATTCCCAAGTTCAAGCAAATATTCTCTCAAGAAGTACTTCCTTCAGACTTTCTTAAATCTGACGTGGTTCAAATTCATCAGATTGCCCAGAGGTAGGTATTATGAATAAGAATTTCTTTATCTGTAATTATTTTAAAACAGGCGTATTCTCACCCTCCTAATTATTGGCCATTTTCATTATCCTAACCTGTTAGGTTTTGTCAACTAACTTAGATAAGCCCTTGCTCCTGTTTCCAGATCAGTGATTAAAAAGCTCACTACCAATACAGATCATTGGGGCACTCACTGTTCATTTCTTTCCATTGTGAGGAATCACCACTTATTCCTACTCTCTTCTTTATGTTCTTTCTTCTCTTCCTCCTTGAAACAGCCCTGCTATATATCATTAGCCTTCCGAAAGTGTAAGGTCAGCTGAGACTGTATAGATACTGACATAAATCTTTCTTAGTACCTACACTCCATGTGACATAACAGCCTCCTTGACTCGGTAGACACTCTGATTTGTAAGCACTTATTCTAGTAATTGCAATCATTTCAAGGAAATAGATAGTAAAATTCAATAATTTGCCACCTTCCCCCTTTGGGGTATGAAGAAAATCACCCTATTATCATAGCAAAATAAAACAATGCACCTTTATGACTTGGCATGCTGATGCTGGCATGCTGAGCACTTTCATACAGCAGACAAGAAGACATCGGTCAAATTCCTTTGATGTCATTGTATTCTTTACCTATGACTGTAAACTAATTATTCAATTACTCTGTTTGAATCTTTTGGCATCAGAGCTCTAGCTCTTGCTGGGAGCCTAGTGATTACTGTATTTCTAATAAAGAAACACTGGTTTATAATTCTCCACTCAATTTGGCTCAGTTTCTTTAAAATAAGAGTTTTCAATTATTTTTAACCACTTACCTTTTTATTTAAAAAAAAGAAGAAATCCTCTTCTCTTATGATTGCTAAGTTTTTCCAGGTATCTTAGTAAATCATCCTGCCTTTATCTATAGAATAGAATAGAATAGAATAGAATAGAATAGAATAGAATAGAATAGAATAGAATAGAATAGAATAGAATAGAATAGAATAGAACAGAACAGAACAGAACAGAACAGAACAGAACAGAATAGAATCTGGAAGGAACCTTGGAGGTCTTCTAGACCAGTTCTCTGCTCAGGAAGGAGAACCTATACCATTTCAGATAAGTGACTGTCTAGTCTCTTCTTAAAAACCTCCAGTGATGAAACACCCACAATTTCTGAACACAAGCTGTTCCACTGGTTAATTGTCCTCACTGTTAGGAAGTTTCTCCTTAATTCCAGGTTGCTTCTCTCTTTGATTAGTTTCCAACCATTGGTTCTTGTCCTGCCTTTGGGTGCTTTGGAGAACAATTTAACCCCCTCTTCTTTGTGGCAGACCCTCAGATGCTGGAATACTGCTATCATGTCACCCCTAATTCTTCTTTTCTTTAAATTAGCCAAACTCAAAACCTGCAGCCATTCTTCATATGGTTTAGTCTCCAGGTCTTTGATCATCTTAGTTGCTCTTCTCTGAACTTTTTCCAAAGTCTCAAGATCTTTTTTGTAGTATGGTGAACAAAATTGGTTGCGGTATTCCAGGTGTGGTCTTACTAGGGTTTTATAAAGCGGTACTAATGTTTCACGTGATCTTGATTCTATGCCTCTGCTTATACAATTACCTTAATAAAGCCTGAGTGGCGTAGGAGGCTAATGCCTCCTACAAGGCAGCATTTAACATCCAGCTGCCTGCAATTACTGTAAGTTTGAATCTCACCAGGCTCAAGGTTGACTCAGCTTTCCATCCTTTCTAAGATAGGTAAAATGAGGACCCAGATTGTGGGGGCAATAAGCTGACTTTGTATAAAAATATACAAAAGTATGAAGGCTATTGCTTAATGCATTGTAAGCCGCCCTGAGTCTCCGGAGAAGGGCGGCATATAAATAAGAATTTTTTAAAAAGTATTTTTTAAAAAAAATCTTTTTATTAAGGTAATGACTTTAGAGGCATTAGAAGAAAATTCTGTTGGTTCATTTTCCAAACTGGGTCATGAATATAAACACTCTGGGAAACTTGCTTGATGTGGAGGATGGTTTATTCGACAGCATAGTGAACTGTATAGGTCCTAAAGGTGGCCATAAAATCAGAAAACTGAGAGCAATGACGTGTATAATGAAAGTGGGCTCTTATTGAGGGGTGTGTTGATCTGAAGTGTTTCTGCCCTGGGGATCATGTGAAAAGGTTTCTCCTTTTCTAAGTCTGTAATCTTCTTTAGCTGTGGAATTTTTTGAGGGGTATGATGTCAAAGATCTGGGGTTGGATGTTGTGATTTAGGTTTCCATTTTGTGATTTATGGGACCTTGCTTCCTGATTGATTTGCTGGTACTAGCTGACTGCTCTTTGTCAATTTCAGCTTTAAAAGGTTTTAAGTGGTTTTTGTAACTGTCCATGTGGCCTGGGAAGGCTTTTGCCTATGGAATGTGAGGAAAGGGTTAGTGTGTGGCCTAGTTAGCAGGTGTGTCATAGAGGGGTGCTTTTGTTTTTTGTTTGCCTTCCAACAGAGAATAATACCATATCTCACTAGAGCAGATACAGCCAACCAGGTGTTGTCTGGGTTTTTGGAGTTCCGCACTCATGGCTCTGTGACAACGGTGATAGATACAGAATTCCAAGAATTGAAAACAGTAGATGTCTGTCTTTGAATGGCTTTACTAGAAAATCCAATATTTCCCTCAACATAGACCTTGAAAAAAGAATTGTGGAATTACATAATAGAATTTTGACCAATTTGTCAGGTTAAAAGGGATTTACGACACTCCAGGTCCTAATCCTCCACCTTTTGTGGATGATTTTTAAGGAACAGCGTATCCCTTAGGAAAACCACACAGCTCACAATTGCGTCAAGTACAGAAGCTGTGTGTGAAATTCACTTTGGGCTGTATTTATTTCTTAGAGATAAGGGATAGCTAAAACCCATTCAAGAAACGTCATAAGATTCATAGGAGAACAGAATTAATTTTTACTTCTTATTAAATGAAAACGTGACAGACGTTTTCAAGAGAGCAAAATAACAATAACTACACATAGTGTAGCTAAAAGCAAGTTCTGATACCGCATACTAGTCAAAAGATTCTAACCCTTAGATTTTAATTCCACGCCAATAAAAGAAACAAAGGATCTTACCCATGTTTCAGCACAGTTAGGGAAACACTACCATAGATGTTACATGTTTTCCTTATATTGTGTTTCAAATGGAGTTTCTGCTCTCTGAAAGATTTGCAAGCAGAGCTATCTAGGGAGACAACTTTAAAGTGTTTCCCTGGAAGAGACCATTCAAACTCCTGGCTAAAATTCCAACCTATTCCACCCATCCCTGTGACTTTTGCCCGTGTTGTTATCTAATCCTGGTTGTTGCTAGATATCACAACTAAGTTAGCATGTTGTGTTTTCATACATTTCTTATCAGAATGTGGGAAAAAGTGCCTGCTTTCCATGAAAAACCAGCTGCTCAACCTAAATTGAGCCATTAAAAATAGCTGTGGAGTTATCTTTTAGTAAAATATTCTGATATCCCACTCAAGGCAAATCATTAGTATAAGTGTTGATAATTATTATATTTTCATGAGTACAATTATAAGTTTAATAATTGTATTTATTTATTTATTTATTATTAATAGATATTAATTAAGAGTTTGCATTTGACAAGTTAAAAGGTCTCACTTCACACAGTGTCACTTCAATGTAATAAATTTTTATTTTTACACAGGTCAGCTGGTGCAACTCTATGAAAGGCAAAATTGATTTCTCTCACTTTTGAGTTAAGATAGAGTCATCTTAGGCTCTTGGTAAATTAAAGAATTTCAAGTGGCAAATTTTCTTCAAGGAGTACAATATGTTGTTCTAGCAACCAACAATTGAAATATACTTTTTTTCTCTTGGTGCAAAGTCTGTAATTATAATATCTCAAAGGCAAAAAGTTAGTTTAAGCACAAAACAAAGTTTTAATTAAAATTGATGATACTAGAAGCATTAAATATTCTTAGTAACTGAGATCATTATATTTTCGTAAAAGGATAATGAAAAAATATAATTCCTACCAAAATATTGTGGAAAGACATGAGAACAGACCAGTGATTCCCACAGAAAACTGGATCAGTTAACCCATTTATGAGAGACATTCCAGCATTCATTAGAATGAATACTGCAAGTCTGTAGAGATTCTCAGTCATCCAGGTCATGGTTGTCCCAAAGGTGCTTTTTCAGGAGGCAACTGGACTTTTTTGTTTTTTCTTTGAAGATGTTTTGCTTATCCAAGCTTCTTGGATGAAAAGCGAAATGTCTTCGAATAAAAAACAAGATAGACCAGTTGCCTCCTGAAAAAGCACCATTGGGACAATGGATACTGCATTGCCTGTGAAATTCTGCAAATTCTTAAAACTGTCTCCTTTCTTCCTTGTGCCTTTACCTTGAAAGAGATGCTGAGCAGAGTCAATGTTAAAAAAAAATTACCTAGGACATACATTAGGAAATACGTGAACTGTTTCTCCAAATGGAACATTATACAGGTGCAATCTAATCAAGTAACATTTGAGCACTGAAATTGCATTATAGCAAGCAGAGAATTGGAATGGCAAAGGCACTAGGTAAGACAGAGGAAGCCAACCAATCCCAGCCTCTGTCAAAAAATGAATGTGTGTGTATTCATCACTGTGGTCAGGAAGCAGAGGAATACAAAGAGGATACAACACTTACTGAATTACAAAGGGACTAAGACAGAGAGTGCATTATAATGAATGCCATTCTAAATCGGCAACGCATACTTTTAGATTTTACATTTTGGGCTTGCAATTAAACTTCTTGCTACTCTTACAAACTCTGCCCGTGCTTGTTTACTCATAAGTAACTCATTGTGTTGAATGCATTTGCTTCCAGGTTCATCAGTTTTCAACATTCATTAGCTTAAATGGTAAGTTTGTAGAGCAAAGCTTTAGTTTATTTGCTTATGGATGACAAATTTAATCAGCTACAGCAATTTTTTTCATCCAAGAAGCTGGAATTTAGGATTCTTTATTTTCTATTACAGGGGAAGTTGAAAATATTAAATATGGGTTTCCTTTCTGACAGTGAGTGAAAAAGTGTATGTTATTTCTGTTTTCTCTCAATAATACATAAACTGCAGATCATTTGGTTATATGAAAATGAATGTAGGTCTAATAAACTGGGTACTTAAAAGCAGGAGTGAAATTCAAAATTTTCCCTACCGGTTCTGTGGGCGTGGCAGGGGAAGGATACTGCAAAGTCTCCATTCCCACTCCACTCCTGGGGGAAGGGTACTGCAAAATCTCCATTCCTACCCCATTCTGGGGCCAGGCAGAGGTGGCATTTGCCAGTTCTCCAAACTACTCAAAATTTCCGCTACTAGTTCTCCAGAACCTGTCAGAACCTGATGAATTTCACCCCTGCTTAAAAGATAGAGGAAAATCATCTAAAATACTTTTCAATTAATTGTCCTATATCTACTGAAAAGCTTTGTATTATAAGGGCTATGTTGATGGCCTTGCTTTGCAAAGAAAATCAAAGAAGAAAGAAGAAGAAAAGGAGAAATCTGGCAAGGGAAGCATCAGAAGAGATATATGAATAGCTGTGAAAAAAGGATACATGTTTTCTCAACAGTACATTTGAATCTGCATTGAAACTAAAGTTGCTTCCCTTTTCTATATTGCTTAGAATTGCTGCTAAAACTAGTGGAAAGTTTACACGGTTCTATTATCTGCTAAGTCTATTATACTTGTTGTTTTCATCATATTTTGCCAAAATATGGAGCAGGAGGAATGCAAAATTCCAAATGGCAGCTACAGACTTGGAATGACACCCAATACACATTTTTTTAAAAAGCAGATATTTGAGAATTATGCAGTCATAATTGTCCTTCTTTTTAACCTTCCCACAAATGCCCTATCTTTAATTACTTTATTTTATTTTTTGTTTAGCATATAATTCCCCCTCCTGTCTGCCATCAAGTCTTCTAGTGATTCAGATTCCACCTGAATTCCAAATTACATATCTCTTTTAAATCTTGAAACCTTATTTTGAATAAAATTATTGCTATTTCTTATCAGTTCTTCTAAGGAGCACAGTGGCTCCGGGATTAGGATGCTGGGTTGGAAGTTAGCTAGCCTGTGTTCGAGATCCATGTGCTGTCATGGGATGTGGTGAGCTCCCATCCTTCGCTCCAGCTCCTGCCAGTGAAATGTAAGGGGGATCAAACCGGGCATCTCCTAAACAATGATGATGTCACTAGCTAATCCTTTCATCCCAGAAGCACCTAGGTGCTTCCGACATGAGAGGGATGTGACCAGTTCTTTTGCCTTTTTTCTGCTAAGGCTAAAGTTTGGAACTTTATTTCTGTGAGTACAAAAGTCACGTGTCCACAACATGGGGCTGTCAAGAAAGGTAAGATGGCAGTTACAGAAGTATAAAACCCACTTTTTTTGTATATGCATTGCATTCATGAAAGAAAAGGCTTTTTTAAAAAAAATTTGATTTATATGCCGCCCTTCTCCGGAGACTCAGGGTGGCTTACAATGCGTTAAGCAATAGCCTTCATACTTTTGTATATTTATACAAAGTCAGCTTATTGCCCCACAAACTGGATCCTCATTTAACCTACCTTAGAAAGGATAGAAGGCTGAGTCAACCTCGAGCCTGGTGAGATTCGAACTTACAGTAATTGCAGACAGCTGGTGTTGATCGCTATGCTTTTAGTCTGCTGAGCTAAACCAGGCTTTGATCACACCATCCTAAATGCCGTCTTGCTATTTTTTTTATTCCTTTACCACAGAAGCCAACGGGCAAATATTCCTTGTACAAAAATGGTCATACATGACCATTACATCTTTCTTTGTAGTTCCCAAACTTTCTTCAAATGTAGATGATCAGCAGCATACTTTTCTGCTATTTTGAGGCAAAAAGCACACACAAACAATGGAGTTCAAAGTCCAACAAGGTAGACTAGATCAGGAAATCAACTCCTCTGTAAAGCTAAAGGCATTTTTATTGAGCTTGGCTATAACAACAGATTCTTGTGAATCCGATTGTGCTATATCTCCTCCTCCTCTTATAGTTCTTCGATTAAGGTGGTCTCGGCCTCAGGCACTTCTGAATATTATCTCAGTCTGGATTTAAAAAATGCATTCACTTCTTTTTCCTGGATAGCAGTTACTGCAGACTGCATCTCCATCAAGGTCATCTTTCTTACTCTCTGTGGGTTGATATGAGTTAACCATTTCAACTCCCCCTAAGGGGGGAAGGAATTCACCCTGGCTCTACTCATGTGTATAACATGATTTTTCTATCTTTTCACCATTGTCGTATCCACTTCAGTTCTCCCTTTCACATAAAAAGGTTGACCATCCTTAAAATAAAGAGCACCCCGACCAAAACTTTCAAGGATAAAGAGTCAGTTTGGTCAGCATTTTAGAGATTGGCAGGATGCCAAAAAGAGACTATAGGTTGAATATGTTGAAGTGAATCTATTGTATTAACTTTTCCATCCAAGGATCATTAAAAATACAGAGCCTTGGTAGTACAGTGGTTTAAAGCACCCTGTTATTAATACCAGCTGCCTGCAATTATTGCAGGTTCGAATCTCACCAGGCTCAAGGTTGATTCAGCCTTCCATCTTTTCTAAGGTAGGTAAATTGAGGACCCAGTTTGTGGGGGCAATAAGCTGACTTTGTATAAATATACAAAAGTATGAAGGCTATTGCTTAGCACATTGTAAGCCGCCTTGAGTCTCTGGAGAAGGGCGGCATATAAATCAAACTTAAAAAAAAAAACCTATACATTTATTGCTCATCCTAAAGTAAATTAAAATAAATATATTTCATGATTATGGCTGATTCAGGTATCAAGTACTATATGGGCCTACTTCTAAGGATTCCAAGAAATATTTAAGACACAAATCATGATATGTTTCTGTGCCATGTTGCAATTTTTTTAAAGTGTGACCAACTCCTCCTAAGGGGTGTGTGTGTGGAAGTTTAGTCTGGCTCTGCTCATGTGTATAACATGATTCTTCTATCTTTTCACCATTGTCATATCCAGTTCTCCCTTTCACATAAAAAGGGTGACCATCCTTAAAATGAAGAGTACCCCGACCAAAACTTTCAAGGATAAACAGTCAGTTGATTATGTTTGGGTTTGAAATTTGGGTCTTCTTTTTTTCAGCATTACATCCTAGGATCTATTTGTTTAGTTATGCTTAAACACTATTTTTTTGTTTGGTTATAACTCTGGACCATGACTTAAATCCTCTGAAATTGTATTCTGGGTGATAGATGCTACTGTGAATACCTCTAGACATACCATATTTTGTAGGAAAAAGAGTGCAAGATGGTAGTCAAAAGTGAAGTTTTCTCTAGCTCTTTGTTCCTACTTTTTGAATGTCTAGATTTTTGCCGGTCTGATATACCCAATAAGCCCTGAACATTTGTTTTTAATATTTCAGGGAATTATGTGCAGAATTGGAGCTAATTCACAAGGCACCAATGAGGAACAAAGGAACTGAAAAACCTTGAGTTGTTCCAACAGAGCTAAAGCTTACATTTTTCTATGTATTCTTTTGTAGGAAGTTAGCACCCACCCTTTCCTAGAGGAATGAAATATTTTGGGAAATATTAAAAAGGCATAATATTATGTTTCCCTGGATGAGAAATGGAGAAGCATGTTTTAAAGACAAAGCAGCTCCCACCTTCCTGCCCCCCACCCTTTGTTAATGGGCCAGAGGCAGAAACTCAATCTTTGTGAAAGGACCATCATCTACAACACAATAGGACCCATCTAGGACAGAAACTCACCACATGGCACCTGGAAAGATTACATCAGCCAGCAAGGCTAGCTAAGACCCCCACCCCCTGGAAGTCTGACAACCAATCAGGATACTCTTTCTGGGCCCCAGGAAGTTCAAATCCAGAGAGGGCATAAAACCTGGGGACTTGCTGTGTCTCGCCCCTTTTTTTTCTGTTCAGGAACTCAAGCCATGTGATCCTGTCCACCATTAAACTATCTTTCCAAGCAGTCTCCATGTTTCCAGTGTCTTTTTCCCCACTTGGAGCTGAACCCAGAAGGACTTTGTTTATTCTTTCCTGTCTCTTGCGGCTGTAGACAAGAGGAGGAATGGGGTCAGGTGAGACTGTGGCCACACAGACACTTTATAGAGACTTTTTAAAACTTTGAACTCAGTCTGGGTGGAAGACATGACAAGCTTGATCAGACAAGCTCAGAGATGGCAGATGGCCTTTGTTTTCAAGGTATGAAATTTTACTTGAACAGATCGATTAACTTATATAAACTGCAAGCTCAGGAAATTCAATGGAGTGTAGGGTGGATCATATTGCAGATGGTCAGAATCTGCAGTAGTTATATGCTTAAGTAAAAGCTGAAATATTTACATAATTAGTTTCCAAAAGAATGTTCCAATTACTCTCTTGTGAAACTTTGTTCATACTTCTACCCATATGGTGATACAAAGAATTCAGAATTCCATGCACACAATAAGAAGCAGTTTACACATTAATTACATAATCAATACTTTGTGGCTCAGTAGACACACTTGTATATAATAATTGCTGTTCTGAAAGTTTGAACCAACAAAGCTTAACAATTAATGAAGTTTTGTAAACTTTTTCAAAAGAGAGAAAGAAAGATTAATGGAGAAATGTGATCTGTTAAAACAACTCAAGCTGCATCATGGCTGAAGAGTACCGATTATGTGATATTGTCTGTTATCAGTTCTAATTTAGTTTGATGAGCCACAGTGAGTTCAGTATGTTATAAAATAAATATTCATTTATATGAACTTTCATACATCCAGAAACTGGGAATATATTTCATAGAATATCTCTACACCCTTTTTGATGCAATTATGAAACAAGAGAAACCTTCATCCATGTCCCTTTTGGGCAAGAAAAAGCAATAATATGAAATGCAGTGATGCATGTTTGTTACTTAGGGTTCCTTCATAGGAATTCCTTTACTCAAAGAAGTTATCCCATCCTGACCTTCCAGTTATGGCAACAACTGTCCTACTTTGCACAATAGTGAGACATCTCAGCTCAGTCTGTACCAGTGGTGGGTTCCTCCCGGTTCGGCCCGGTTCTCCCGAGCCGGTAGTGGTGATGATATGACATCACCAAACCAGTTCTGCCCCCTCCCCACACACACACATACACACCCCACCCGCATTATTCTTATCTTTTATTTGGCCCCACCCCCAATCCATTGCTGCCTTCTGAGTCCAGCTGATGGCTAGAGGGAAAAAAACTGTTTAAACTCTTGCTGGGGGGCTTCAAAGGGCCGCCCTACAGCTGTTCAGTGTTAAAAGAAAACAAATGAGTAGACCAGTGCCTGCAAAAATACATGAGTAGATCAGTGCCTGCAAAAATAAATGGGTAGACCAGTGCCTGCAAAAAATAAATGGGTAGATCAGTACAGCTCTGCAAGCAGTTAAAAGATCAGTACAGCTCTGCAAGCAGTTAAAAGCCTGGTAGACCAGTACCTCTGCTAAATCCTAAATAATTGTCACATGACCATCAAGCCACACCCACAAAATAAACCACACCCACAGAACCGGTAGTAAACAATTTTAGAACCCACCCCTGGTCTGTACAGTATGCTAATGGCAGGGATGGAACAAAGAAACCTATGAGACATTTCAATCTTCTGTGTGAGCTCAGATCTATGATGGATGTTCCTCTCCCAATGTTGCTGCGTAGCACTGAACTTCCTTTTTTATACTTCTCAGATGCTGGTCCAGAGCATCATAAACAAAATCAGTAACTAATTTTTGCTGGCATGGCCACCCTCCAGCAGCCTCTGCTTCTCATTTCCCTGGGTGCCTTTAAGTAAATGTCTCCATATCTTCTCAGCCATACCTACTCTTGATCTCTTTGCCCATCCCATGCATGCTTTGCAGATACTATACTCAGAACAAATCTTACGCTATTGTTAAATTTTATGGAAAACTGATTTACAGATAAACTCCCTAAAGTTTCATTATGTTTCTTGCCCTTTTTTGCACCATTTTCTTAAAAGACCACAGGTTAAACTGCAAATGGACTAAATAATTAAACATATATTACATGGTTATATATATTACATGGTTGCCTGAAAAATGAATTCTCCTCTTCCTCCTCCTCCTCCTCCTCCTCCTCCTCTTCTCCATGCAAACAAGGACAACAAATGTATCACATACATTATTGTCATCTCTGGTATTGTCTATATTTAATTTATGCCATCTTCAAAAAAAAAGGGAAAGTTCATTCAATGAACTAAATTGCCCAAAATAAAAAGACATAATTATGTGGGAAAATTGTCCCCTTGCTTCTGCAGTTTTAAAACCAGAGGGAAATGTAGACATGTATCATTTATTTTATATGAATATACACTCAGACCTGCTTTCAAAATTTGATGCAGTAAAATGCTTTCAAAATTACATATGGATACATTGCTAATATTCATCCATTCTATGGGATGCATATTTAATAATATATCCATAATGTTTAATCCTCTGCTAGGTGAACTGCAATTTTTAGGAGATTTTTCCGTCCTCAATATCTATCCAGAAGATGGATTCTGCAACATTTTATATCAGTAAATTTGATGTATCTATCGCAGAAATTTGTCTGTAATAAAAGCATTTGAACCGGGAGAGGGACGGGGAATAAAATTATTAATAATCCACATTATTAACATATGCATGGAAAGTACTGTAGTTCTGCCCGCCTAGTTGGTTAGTTAATTATACGTTAGTTAGTTAGTTAGTTAGTTAGTTAGTTAGTTGATGGCATATAAAAAAAAGATGGCATAAAGCAGAAGGAAACTCTATGAAACAGAAACCTTAACATTTCCCTTAAGAGATTGCATTCCTACACACTTTTTTTTCAGAAACCTACACAATCCTTTCGTAGCTCAATTTGTTGCCATCTAATGGCCTTTCAACTCTGAAAGTCGAATGTTGTCCTTCCTAAGAGGCAAAGGCAGAGGTGAAATCCAGCAGGTTCTGACAGGTTCTGGAGAACCGGTAGCGGAAATTTTGAGTAGTTCAGAAAACCAATGGCGGAAATTTTACATAGTTCAGAGAACTGGCAAATACCACCTCTGGCTGGCCCCAGGAGTGGGGAGGGAATGGGGATTTTGCAGTATCCTTCCCCTGGAGTGGAGTGGGAATGGAGATTTTGCAGTATCCTTACCCTGCCATGCCCACCAAGCCACACCATGCCCATCAAGCCACACACACAGAAATGGTAGTAAAAAAAATTGGATTTCACCACTGGGCAAAGGTATACCTGTGTCTATAAGCATCTGATGGAAAAAGCCAGAATGGGATAGTCTTATCTCTAGAGACCCATGGCAGGAACCAACTTCTATCTCTGTAATCAAAATCTTTTACTTGTTCAATCCAGTAAGGTGATAGAGAGGAAACATATTATTTCATAGTTTAAAACTTTTTCATCTGCTCTTCTCAGAAAATGCCAAGAAAGTAGTTCTGTGCCAGGTCTCCTTGGAGCAATGATTCTTAAACTGTTTGACCCAATTATTCCTTTTCCATCTAGAATAATGCCATTATGCTCATCCCCCCCCAAACTCAAACTCTATAAAGGTAAGGGTAAAGATTCTCCTTGCACATATGTGCTAGTTGTTCCTGGCTCTAGGGGGCGGTGCTAATCTCTGTTTCAAAGCCGAAGAGACAGTGCTGTCCGAAGATGTCTCCGTGGTCATGTGGCCAGCATGCCTAAACACCAAAGGTGCACGGAATGCTGTTACCTTCCCACCAAAGGTAGTCACTATTTTTCTACTTCCATTTTTTACGTGCTTTCGAACTGCTAGGTTGGGAGAAGCTGGGACAAGTAACGGGAGCTCACCCCATTACGCAGCACTAGGGATTCGAACCGCTGAACTGCCGACCTTTCGATTGACAAGCTCAGCATCTTAACCACTGAGCCACTGCATCCCCTTATAGATCAGACTCTATAGTGTTATACAAATGTCTCACAGCAGAAAGCTGAACTGGATCCTTGACTCACAAACAAGCAATTATAAATAACCATTACCTTAAAGAATTTTCATCACATTAATCAAACTACAGTTCCCAGCATTCACTGGAAAAAATAGGGGCAGACTAAGGTGTACAATATATATTTGCAATATAGATACATCCAGTGAGGGCAACTGTGTTATTTAGAAACTTGATGTATGAATGCATCATATCTGAGACTGAAGCTCGTCTCCTTCTTCCAATAACCTATGAAATATATTCAGGCATTGCTCACATAATTTTGTTTAAAGTTTTATAACAACTTTAAAAAATCCCTTTAGCAAATAAGACTTTATAAACTTCAGATTATGTAGCAAGGACTAGGTCACTGCAACTCTTAAAACGAATAAACACTTTCTTGGGTTTGAAAGTAACAGCTATTTTAGCAATTGAAGAAAATGCTCCTTTTGATAGCTATTGAAATTCTTCAAATTTGCTGCATTAAACTAACTGAAACTTGAAGGGAAAAAAAGCTATTAAATTATCTTGCTATCAGACACAGCAGATGAGAATGGAAACATTTCAGAAAGAACAGATGAGGTAGTTTCCATTAAAACTCCATCTGTTCCTTACTAATGGATTCTCTGATTTATGCTTACATCAAAGTGAGATGTTCTGATATGTTCACAATCCTTTGCCCACAAAGTTCGTTGTGTTTATTCTAATGGACACAGTCAATTCACACAAGCAAATGAACACTGTATTTGCTCAAATTGACTCTGAACTAAAGTATATGTGTGTGAATGAATGAATGAATGAATGAATGTATATGAGTATATGTATATGTATATGTATATGTATAAAGGTAAAGGTAAAGGTTCCCCTCGCACATATTGCTAGTTGTTCCCAACTCTAGGGGGCAGTGCTCATCTCCATTTCAAAGTCAAAGAGCCAGTGCTGTCCGAAGATGTCTCTGTGGTTATGTGGCCGGCATGACTAAACACCAAAGGTGCACAGAACACTATTACCTTCCCACCAAAGGTGGTCCCTATTTTTCTACTTCCATTTTTTATGTGCTTTCAAACTGCTAGGTTGGCAGAAGCTGGGACAAGTAATGGAGCTCACCCCATTACGTGGCACTAGGGATTCGAACCGCTGAACTGCCAACCTTTCAATCAACAAGCTCAGTGTTTTAGCCACTGAGCCACGGCATCCTTCATGTGTATGTGTATGTGTATGTATGTGTATGTGTATGTGTATGTGTATGTGTGTGTGTGTGTGTATGTGTGTGTATATGTGTGTGTATATGTATGCGTGTGTGTATCTGTGAATGTATAAACAAACATACACACCAGTGGTGGGCTTCACTTACCTTTGCTACTGGTTTGCTCATGGGTGTACTCGCTTCGCTCATGAGCACACAACTTCTGCACATGCACAGAGCAAAATTGATGATGTCCAGGCAGGTGGGCGGAGCCTCCCGCCGCTGCTACTACCAATTCGCCCAAACCGGGGTGAACCAGTAGCAACCCACCACTGATACACACATACATATTCCTTGTTTGGTGACCACAAATGGGACTGGCTACTTGGTCAGTAAGCAAGTAGTCACTAAGTGAAATCATGATTGCGTTTGTGATCTCACTTTAGCACTCCTTCGCTTTACAGATCTACAATGGTTGTAAATGCAAGTATTAGTCATAATGTTAGTGTTTTATCATCATCATAACTGCAAACAATGGCTAAGAAGAGCAATTGTTAAATGAGAATTACTTGTACATCAGAATGGGCTGATGTATGGGCTCCAGAATGGGCTCCAACTGAACCAATGCAGTTGTGCTATCTCCAATTTATTTGACTTGAACATATTCTCAGGTCCAAAGATGCCCCACTAAACATTTCCAGAAGATACGTCCACATGCCATATCACCATCCCACATTATCATAAGGATAACTCCTGGAATGGAGGAGATGGTTTGAGGTTATACAGTTGGGAAGATCATGTGCTCAGTGGATCTACTGAGAGATAAGCTTCTTCAGACTGGTCCCTGGGCTTAAAATCTATTAGGCAGCATTGATTTGGTTGGAAGGAGATTGAAAATCTGGTTTCTGCAGTATTTGTTTTAATGGTTGGGTTGAGTGGTCAACCAAATCATTGGCCTACAGATGTGTGAAGGCTTGAAATAGACCAGCCTGAAATTGAGTTATCCTGGCCGCTTAACACTTATCATTGAAAGAATTTGAACCTTCACTTTCTTTAGCTGGAAATTCCTTTTCCAGTGGTATTGCTCTCAAGAAATCCCTAGCTCCTGCTTTCCCCACCCCCTTCCCTATATATAATGTTCTAAGGGTAGTTTTTAGCTCCCACTTTGATCTTTACAACAAAACTCTTTTCTCAAACTCCAGGTCTTTAAAATCCCTTATCTCCTGACTGCATCTCAGCTGTACAAATTTGAACCACAAACCAATGTTAACCAAGACATACAAACACCCCACTCTTTATCTCTTTGCAGTCACTCAGTCAATACTCAATCCGTAGTTATAAGGAAAATCTGCATTAAATCCATGTGGACAGCAGATGAATTGCCCCAAGCTTTTGCTCCTACTGCTGCCCTCAATACCTTATTCTCTTTGATATAACTAATTATCGTAACTAGTTTGTCTGTTGAACATAATTTATGGCAATAATATTGTCCAACCATCTTAGATTGTGTCAGCTATTAGATCTCTACCAGGGGTGAAATGCTCCCGGTTCAGACCGGATCACCTGATTCGGTAGCAATGGCGGCTCGTGGTTTGGAGAACCAGTAGCAAAAATCCCTGCCCCCCCCTCATGCCCAGCTGAGCCGCAGAATCATCACAGGCTTTTTTTTTTTACTTTTAAAAGCATTTTTTCTACAACCTCTTCGACTGAAAAAATGCTTTTAAAAGTAAGAAAAAAAGCCTCTGACGATCGCGCGGCTCAGCTGGGATCGTCAGAGGCTTTTAAAAGCATTTTTTCTACAACCTCTTTGGCCGAAGAGTGACCCACCCAATCACATTACCCCCAGCAAGCCACACCCACACAACTGGTAGTAACAAATTTTACATTTCATCACTGATCTCTACCATCTCTACCATTTTCCTTCCACTTCTTCCCAGAGTGGCAGCCTTTTGGAGTAAGTAAAATGAAGGAATAGAAACAGCAAGGATTCCCAAGATCATTTATTACTGCAAGTCCTTGCTGCTTTCTGAACTTGGTTGTTTTTCTTGAAGTCATTGCATTACCAAACATGTTTGGGAATGAAATATCTGCAAGAAAACAACCAAGCTCAGAGAGCACCAAGGACTCCACAATTCAAATATTAGCTATAAATATTATCTTCCATTGGTATCATTTATTACTGTAAGATAGTAAGATAGCTCATTAATTGGATACAAAATGGGTTGCAAATAAATTTTATAAATAAATAAATAAACACATACATACATACATACATACCCAGAGGTGGGATTTACTTACCTTCCCTACCAGTTTGCAAATGTGAGTGCGTATGTGTGTGCATGCATTCAATTTGCTTGCACGTGCCACCTCTGCGCATGTGCACAGCCTTCTGAGCCTGTGTAGTAGTCATGCATTATGTCTGGGCAGGTGGGTGGAGCCTCCTGCAGTTGCCGCTAACGGTTCGTGCGATCCAGACAGAACCAGCTGAATCCTACCACTGATACATATATATACATACATACATACATACATACATACATACATACATACATACAACAATCTTGAATACCTGTCAAAGTTTCTCTCTACCTCATACCTTTTTCTAAGTTACTAAGACTAAGTTTCCTTTTTCCCTCTCTTACTTGCTTGTTGGTTTCTTTTCCTTCCCAAGGCCAAACTTACATTGTCTCACACAGAGTTCTCTCTGTTTATAAAATTTCTGCCTCAGGTGTGAGCTCAGTAGCCTTTCCTTTTCCTATAAAAACATTTTCCTATGGGAAACTAAGCTAACTACAGCAAGTTTCTACTTACCTGCGCCCTAGAGTAATATTTGTGTGTGTAGATACATGAGCAAAAAGCAAAAAGTCATGGCTAAAGGAAGATTGTCATAATCAGCCTTGATTTTCATGACTGGATCAGTTAAGTAAACAACTATGGTTCTATTTTATAGTTAGACAGAGGTAACTATATCCAGCTGTTTGATCAACAGAGTATCCAACACTACACAAATCCTGGTATTAGATAGCTCATTTTCATTACAATTTTCCTTTTTAAAAATAATTTTTAAATTGAAAGTTTTAATTGCAATAATGAAAGATAATACACTTGGAAAAAGAAAAGAAAGAAAAAGATGCAAAAAGACAAAAAAGAAAGAATAGAAAGAAAAAAATCCTAAGAAAACATCTCATCCTCATCATGACAAGTATAAATAATTTAACTCTCTCTTCACCTCCTTTTAATTAATAGATATAAAAGTCTTCATCCCATAACTCATCTCTAAACTGTAGCAAATCCAATGAGTAATGTCTTATCCAATCCAGGTGTCAGCAAAAAGTCCAAACAGAGCCCTAAAATGGTAATATTAATTAACAGATATAAAACTCATCATTCCACATCTCAGGTCTTAACTGTAAGGAAATCCGCATTTAGAAGGCATAAAGTGGTCCCAGTATCCTAGTGTGAACAAAAGACTAACTTTTAATATGACAGAGGGACAATTGCTCGTTGCAAGAGAACAAGCTCACAAATATCCCTTATTTTAATTGGAAAGACAATTAGATACAAAGCCAATTTAAATGCTGTCAGATAGGATATATAAAGTAATTGTAGGGGGAAAGGCTTAAACACCATGTTAACTGTAAGCAAATCCAATATACAACATTTTTCCATGCTAGACGTCAGCAAGTCCAAAAAGACCCACCCCAAATAACATGTCCCATTCAAATAAACATTCCATATCCCCACTCTGAAATATAAGCAAACCCACATTACCAAGGCATAAAGTAATCCCAGTATCCTAGTGTGAAGAGAAGATGGAATTTAACATGACAAAGAAAAATACTTTCTCTTTTAAGAAAAAAATGAGCCCACAAAAAATTCTTACTATAAGTAAAAGGAAAGATACAAAGCCAATTTAAATGTTCAAGATTAGCATACATAAAATAAGTATAGGAAAATAACTATAAGCAAATTCACCACACATTTTTTCCAGTCCAGAAATCAGCCAATCCAAACAGAAATACCCAAAACAACATAACCTATAAATAATCTTGATCAAATAAACCAACTTTATATTCCTTCTTTTTATATGTAGAACAATATTACTCTTTAATCCATTCATATCATTGCTGATCCTTGTTTCAAATTTCTTCTAAATTTTAAGCACCCTATTTTCTAAGTCCAGCAAAATGAAATAATCGCTCTCTGGGATTGTCCTTTTTATTTCCTTCTTAATTTTTAAAGCCTCTTCCATCTTTTTTTTCTTTTTTGTCTAATGATATATTCTTTTTCAAATTCTTGTTCATGGTGTCCTCAGATAGACTTTGTTGCATATCTTTTTCTATAGCATTTTCTTCTGGGAAGCAGATGTTTCCCAAGAAGATACAACACAACTGACGTTAATGATTCAAAATCCCAATGCAGTTCCTCAAAAATGTCTCTGAACACCATTTTATGTGGCTTGTCTTGTTATACCTCTGATATAAAAAAAAAGTTTTTCTTTCTCATGAAAATACACATATTTTAAAAAAAAATTTTCAACATCTTCAAGACTCATTATTCCAACATTTTCTGAGCCTTTTATCCATTGAAAACTCTATAGCCAAAACTTTTTTTCTTTTTGCTGTTTTATTTTAAATTCTTGAAGATTACAAAGATATATCTTCATTTTTTTAATATTAAAGATTGGAGACATTCACCCAGAGTTTCCAGACTTGTCATTTTGAAAGTCTCTGGCTTCTTTAAAGAAATTAATAGGCAATTGCTGAAAATTATGAGCAGGGGAAATGCAAATTTAGTTCTTTTGGAAGAACCTGCTTGCAGCTGGAGCAAGTAAGGTAAATTCCCTCAGTTCCAGGTTCTTCATTTTCACACCCTCCAGAGACTGCTATTTTGCAGTCTCCTCATGAGAAGCAACCATGTGGAGCACAACTTGGTTGATCTTGTATCTTTTCTCTATCCAGAGGGGGTCAAAGGTGCCAATTTATTTGTCGGTCCCTTGTTCTTAGTTCCAAACATTAGATCTGATTTTTACAGAGCCATCTTCAATCTGCCAATCTTCCCTGGAAGTCTCACTATAATTTTCCCAAAGGGAAAAAAAACCAGCAAGGAATCTGATGTTCCTTATCATTTTTGTACTTTGTATAAATGAGATATGATACTGATAATACATTTTAGTGGTTAAGGTACTGAATTAGGACCAGGTAACCAGCGTTCAAATGTACCCTTAGGCACAGAGAAAGACTTGGGGGCTTTCTTTCTACCCAACTTATCTCACAAGGTTATTATGCAGAAAAAAAAGAAGAAAGATGGAGTACTGAATGCCTGGGAGAAATGTGACATATAAATTAACCACTATATTTCTCTCAAGCTTTCTGTGCATGCAATCCGATTCTTAGGAGGAAAGTAAATTGGCAAAACTACAGTAAACAAAGCCAAGATCTGTGAACTGTACTTCCAAAACTAATATAACCACTGTATCAAAATATGCCAAAATATACCATATGGAACTTGAGAGATTTTTCTCTGATGTGTACAGAAAAATATGATTCTCTGGCTTTCAAAGGATGCACCATTTTGTTTGTTATCTTCTAGTCTTTAGAATTGTCCCATGTATTTCTGCTTGATCAAAGTACATTTTAAAATTTGTTTAAAAAAGCATTTTTGGTAACTTCTTTTACAATGCCACAAAAACAACCATAGATGTTGTTAATGGTTCTATTTTAACAGTTGCTGAGTTAACAGTAATTTCTCAGAACAGCTTCTCATTGTTAACAGAACAAGAATAGGATGAAACTCTTCAAAATGAAAATCAACGAAATGCATGACATTTTCTTTTCACTAGCAGCCCAACAAATGTAACACATGGAGGTGACAGTGGGGAAGTTAAGATCATTCTTAGCAGCAGTTCTAAAATGAACTCATCTTTGCTATTTTTTTTAAAAAACAACTATTAATGTATAGTGTACCTTTCCTGTAAAACGTGTTTCTATTATTCTGGTTGGCATTTGTATGTACAAATACTGTACTTGCAGATTCACAGGTATCCCTCACTTAATAACTACAACTGAGCCTAGAATTTTAATAGTAAGTCATTAGGATTGTTAAGTGAGACACCCACGTGACTATTTGACTCAACCACTGCAATCCCAGCTCTCACATTTGTGGTTTTTAACTGATTGCATGGGTTGTTAGGAGGGCAGTGTGCTGCTCCACTCACTCACACATACATGTCAGTGTGGTTGATGGAGAGTTTTACTAGTATTCCCCAGCAGTTCTCTTTACCCAGCTTTAGAACTGTCCCAAATGAAGCCAATCATAGGCAAGCCCAGATTAGTTCCCCAGGCAATGGCCAATTAGTCCATAAAACAAATAGCAAGCTTCCCAAACAAGTAAGTCCCATAAATAACCACAAAACCCCCAGGCAAAAACTGAAAGTCCATCCACATTAGCTCACTGGTTACAGAAGTTCAGTCTCTCAAAGGTCAAGCAGGAAACAGAGACAAACACATGGCCATGACCCACACACGTTGTTCCCAGCAATGCTTCCCTCTGCCTTCTGTGCTAAATAGCTGACCATTCTTTCTTCTGGCCATTCAGGGTCAGTAATTAACTCCATTCCTGATGTGCCAGGAATGAGTTCATTCTCCCTCGAGCCAGCCTCCAAGGAAGAGTTGGAGTCATCCAAGGGAGACATCACAGGCAGGCAGCTCTTTCACTCTGTGTGCAGAAGAAGACTCCTTTACTGGGTGGGCTGAACTGCCTAGGGAAGGAGTTCTCTTACACATATAGAGAAAAAGAGCTGCTTGGCAAAGAAGGGCAGGGAGAAAAATTGCAGAAGAAAACTCCTTCTTTGGGTGGGCTGAACAGGGCTTGGATTTTTAGGATTGGAGCTTCATTTAGCCAGACCAGCACAGAAGACCTCCTCCCACCAAAGGTCCCAGAGAAGGACCTTTTCAGCCAGCCCTAGTCATCGGGTCAGCCTGCACTGTTCCCACCTTCTCTCCACTCTCCATGCTTGGGGATCAGGAGGGGGTGGTTCTTGCTCATCACGTGAGCTCTGTCGTTCCTAATTTCCACTGCTTGCCCTCTCTCGGTCATCCTGCCCCTGTTCTTCCCTGCTAACAAGCCATCCCAATCCTGAGGGCCCTGGGCTGCCTTGTCCTTCTCCCCACATTCCTCTGGGGCCCTGGGCTGCCTTGTCCTTCTGTTCCTCTGAAGCCAACGAAGCTGCCCCTCAATCTCCATCGGCTCCAGCTCCGGCTCGTCCTCTGCAGATTCAGGCTCCAATGGTCTTAGAAGGGTGTCCAACAGAAATAACAGCAACTCTTCCCATTCCAGCTATAAAACTGATCTGCAGGGAAACATATCACAGTTCATAATTGGTTTAACATCATATCTCCTGTAATCTTCCATTACAACAGTTTATATAATTTTTTTATGACTGCGTCTCTTAATGATTTTAGTCTAGTTTTTGATACACAAAGGAACAAGAAAAAGCTATTGTGAGTACAAAAAAAAATCCTATACACTCTGACTTGGAACAATTTCTTTGGTTTCTGCTTAAACAGGAGTGTATTTGAACTGTACCGTTTTTATTCATGCTTCAATAATTAAGTTTAAAAATTGACATTTGTTTTACCCAGAATTATATTTTTATGGGAAAAGCACCAGAACTCAGTAATATACGGCTTTAAAATAAAAAAGAAACAGCAGGATGGGCAAAAATATATTACAAAACCTAAAGGGGGAAAAAAACAGTTTCCATAATGAAAGGAAATGTGGAGAACTGATTTACAGCTTTGTAGAAAATTAAAATGGCATCTATTTCCCCCAAAGGAATAGTTTGATATCCCAGTTTTATGTATGATTTGTTTATTCATAACTTCATACTTTTTTTTAATTGTACACTGTAATCTCTCCCTTTTGTACTTTTGACAAATAACTATCAGCATAACAGCAGGTTTTTTTTTTTTTGCTGCTGAGAAAATGCAAGAAAACAGACGCTTGAAATGAAAATTAAGCAACTAGTAGCCTAAAGCAGCATGTGCCACAACATTATGGTTTAACTTTTCCTTCCAAAAAGAAAAAACAGTGCTTCTGTTTCATGATTAAAGAGCACATAAGGTGTTGTGGCAAAAATTGACAGTGGAAGGCTACTAAAAGCAACTCCAGTTGAGCTAACACTCATAGTATAGATAATGGCCTGATGCCTATAACCTGCATTATAGTAATTATTGTGCATTTATTTCTAAAGAGCCATAGAAAGCTCAGTAATAAGCAAAGCAGCCTTGCAAACAAGCTTGAAATCTAAATCTAAAATGTTGAAGAAATAAGGAACTAGGAGCCAGAGGAAAATAAGGAATCTCAGAGATAAGTTCTTAGAATTATTGTCTTTATGAAGCCAAGTCAAGCAATGCTTACCATGGACTCCTCATACTGTAGGTGATTGATTTCAATTCATGAGAAACAGTGACTTGATTTTCAAGAGAAATGAAATCCAAATGTATCACAACATCCCAGTTTTGATATTCCGGCTACCCATTCTACATTTGTTTGGTATGTTATTTAGTGTTGCTTTGGTGTAAGATTGCTAAATTTGAGGAAAGGAATAAAGAAATAATGGAAAGAAGACAATCCAGCCATCCCTGCAATAATATATCACAGAAAATAAACCTACACAGTCAAAACTGATGTCTCAGTACCAGTTGAATGATTTTTTTTCAAGAAGCTTCTTGCAAGTAGACAATTACTGTACATAAATATTTCAGTGTGTTGCATGTAATCAACACTTTAACATCAAAGCACTATTACAGAACAAGGTATTATGGGGAGGAGCAAAGCAAATAACAGGTAGGCAAAAATGTACAATTTTCAAGATCGCTTCCATTTTCAGGATCACTTCCCAGGTGCCAAGATTTTTGAAAATGTATGTAACCCCTGCCCAGTGGTGAAATGTAAAATTTGTTACTATCGGTTCTGTGGGCATGGCATGGGAAGGGGGTTAATGTGACTGGGTGGGCATGGCCAACTTTTTTTTTTAACTTAAAAAAAAAACCTTAAGAGGTTGCAGAAAAAAATGCTTTTAAAAGCCTCTGAGGATCCCAGCTGAGCCGCACGATCATCAGAGACTTTTTTTTTTACTTTTAAAAGCATTTTTTTGGCCGAAGAGGTTATAGAAAAAATGCTTTTAAAAGTAAAAAAAAAGCTGATGATCGTGCGGCTGGGCATGGGGGGGGGAGGCGCAGGGATTTTTGTTACCGGTTCTCCGAACCACCCGCCGCCATCACTACTGGATCAGGTGATCTGGTCTGAACCGGGAGCATTTTATCCCTGCCCCTGCCCTACAACAGAAGCTGATCCCAAAATCAAGAGTTGATCTCCCAGTAAATTTCCAAAACAGGATCTCTATTAGCTGCTGGAGGAAAATAACAACAACCACCTGCCTTCAATTGTGAATGTTTTACAACTCTAGAGTATAAATAGAATAACCGTAGATGCCTAACAATAGTATTGTGTGGACTTCAAACAATAACAAGCTCTTGAACTCAGGTGAAAATCTCAGCCCTGTCTGTCTTTGAGACCTAAGGTTCAATATATTTCTAAAAGTATACAGCCCAAGTCTCCCCTTTCCATAGGCAAATAGGCTTCTTCTAACAACATTTGTAGAAGATCTCCATTCTGTAGCTGGTCTCTTGTAATTCATTCCCTTCCTGGCTCCCAATTTTTCTAAACTTTGACCCTTCCACCCATAAGTGAAACTTCTCACCTCTCCTTATCTACATTGGCTGAACTCCTGAATGTTTGTACCCCCATAAAGCTACAGGGAAAAATGCATCACACTTTCATGCCTCTTGACTCTTATTCAGAAGTAGCTCTTCTCCCAAAAGAGGGAGAATGTCTTGCTGTGCTGGTTGCCAAAGACTTTCTTCTCTCCTTCTTCTGCCTACACACCTTGAATTTGGGATCTTGATATGCCTTTTTCTACTATCTGATCTGTTTAGCCAATGGTTAAAATATATCCTGAACAACAACAACAAAAGTCTACTAGAAGACCATACTAGTTGCTTGTTCTTTTTTCCTTACTAAGATAACCTTTATTGTCACTTTTTTCTATGAACACACTGGCACACATTAAAAAAATGACATTCTGATGCCCGCTGTCAACAGAAAATACACATACTTATGTATATTCTATACAGATATATACATGCGCATGTGCACGCGCGTGCATACCTGTGGTGGGTTGCTACCGGTTCTCCCCGGTTCTTGCGAACCGGTAGTGGAAATTTTGAGTAGTTCGGAGAACTGGTAAATACCACCTCTGCCTGGGCCCGCCCCCAATCTATTCGCTGCCTCCTGAGTCCCAGCTGATCAGCTAGAAGGAAAAAAACTGATTAAACTCTTGCCACGGCATTTAAAAGGCTCACCCTACAGCTGATCAGCAGTAAAAGGCAGTGTGTTGGTAGACCAGTGCACTCCAAAAACAAATGGATAGACTGGAATGCTCCAAAAACAAATGGGTAGACCGGTGCGCTCCAAAAACAAATGGATAGACTGGAACATTTCAAAAACAAATGGGTAGACCAGTATGGCTCTGCAAGCAGTTAAAAGCCTGGTAGACCAGTACTTCTGCTAAATCCTAAGGAATTGTCACATGACCATCAAACTATGCCCACAAAATAAGCCACGCCCACAGAACCTGTAGTAACCGGTAGAACACGCATATATATATATATATAAGACCCTCAACACTCTTTTTTCTGCTATGCATTCAACATGAACTATGATTAATATATACATATCACGGTTCATTTTGAATGCATAGTGGAAAAAAGAGTCTTGAGAGTTAACAAGGTTGATACTATATGGCAGGGCTCCCCAACCTGTGGGCCATGGCCTACTACAGGGCCATGGCCTGTTGGCCACTGAGCCATGTGAGTGTCTGGCCAATATGTGTGCACCTGCACTTGTGCTCAACCCCCACCACCACCACCACACACACTTACAGTAGCAGGTTGGGGAACTCTGCTATATGGAATGAACTATTACAGAATCTAGTTGATCTGCTTTAGATACTGCAAAGCCTCCTCCCAGAAGGTAACAAAGAACACCGGTCATAGAGAGGATGTGTAAAGTCCCTGACAATACTGCAGGCCCCGGTTAAGCATCGCTTATATGCTGTATTCTGAATAGAAAGAAGTGAATTTCCAATAATCCTTTCTGCCATCCCTACCACTTACTCTCTGTGTTTCCTGTTTTGTGTCAATTTGACACAACCAGCTGGGCTACATATTCTTTTTCCCCATGGTTGGAATCCTCATCAATTAATTAGAGGTGCGAGCCAAAAAGCTAAGTAGCTCTTGTAGGTTATAGATGCAAGGAGATTATCCATCATTCTAGAATAGCTGTCATGTAGTTTTTATAAGCCCAAGATACTTCACCATTCATAATATAAATAGTAAGGGATAGGTTTGTGGCAGTATAAAGCTCTCAGATATGCTATTTGCCTTGCTAAGGAAATGAAATAAGTTCAAACAGAGGTGACATTGGAAGCAAAGCTTAAAGAGTTCAGATATGTTTGTCCATTTCAGTATTCGGATTTAACTTTTAAAAAACCCATACAAATTATCTGCTCTGTATTAAAATTATTAGGAAGCAAGCTACTCCTCTTAAATGAAAATGTACAGTTTAAAATAATTGCAGAGGTGTATATGTTAAAGCACATGCTCATCATACCAATTCACAATTAATGCAGCTCCTGGGCAATTGCCATGCAGATTATAGATATCAGTCATATTAATATTTTAGCATGCTGTCATAGTAACACCTCCAGGCCCGGTATTATTTCTGATGCTGGCTTGTCTCATCACCGTCAGTGCTCATCAGAGGAATTCATTATATTCTATTCATTCCTGTGTTTAAAAACAGAGGAAGCTTATTCTCAGCATCTAAGCCTGTTCCTTTTGACTTTTTCCAAATGGCCTAACAAGATAAGGATGCACAGGGAGCTGGGTTTCTGGAATTCTTTCCAGCATGTTAAGAAGAGCTCTCCTCTGAGTCATGTGACCAGATGGAAGGAGGGAGGGTTGCTTAGAATGGAAGAATCACCCATATTTCAGGATACTCCCAAGCTGCCTCTCCCTTAAGTAAGGGTGAGCAACTTCAGACCCTTTATGACCTGTGGACTTCAACTCCCAGAATTCATGAGCCTGGCCGTTCTCACAGTTCCCAGAATTCTGGGAATTGAAGTCCACAGGTCATAAAGGTTCATAGTTGCCCATCCCTGCCCTTAAGGATGCATTGGAAGAATTGTCTTTTCTGCAGACTTCAGCTTAATCTGCCCATTTTTTAAAACAACCCTTTATCTTGTCTCCTTCCCACCATTTCTTTTCTCTTGCTGGTTCCACTTATGTGGTAGAGATTTTAAAAAATCCAAAACCTTTAGCCGCACTGTTGTTTCTGTATTACTACAAAAAAATAGAACAGAACAGAACAGAATAGAATTTTAATTTGCCAAGTATGATTGGACTCACAAGGAATTTGTCTTTGGTGCATATATTCTCAGTGTACATAAAAAGACAAGATACATTTGTCAAGAATCATAAGGTACAACCAGTGGTGGGTTTCAAAATTTTTTACTACTGGTTCTGTGGGTGTGGCTTGGTGGGCGAGGCTTGGTGGGCGTGGCAGGAGAAGGATACTGTAAAATCTCCATTCCCTCCCCATTCCAGGGGAAGGTTACTGCAGAATCCCCATTTCCTCCCGATCAGATGGGACTTGGGATGGGGGTGGGGCCAATCATAATTTTTACTACTGGTTCTCTGAACTACTCAAAATTTCCACTATCAATTCTCCAGAACTGGTCAGAACCTGCTGAAACCCACCTCTGGGTACAACTCTTAATGATAGTCATAGAGTACAAATAAGCAATCAGGAAACAATCAATATCAATATAAATCGTAAGGATACAAGCAACAAAGTTACAGTCATGCAGTCATAAGTGGGAGGAGATGGGTGATAGGAACTATGAGAAGATTAATAGTAATGCAGCCTTAGTGAATAGTTTGACAGTGTTGAGGGAATTATTTGTTTAGCACAGAGATGGCGTTCGGGGAAAAACTGTTCTTGTGTCTAGTTGTCTTGGTGTGCAGTGCTCTATAGCATCGGTTTGAGGGTAGGAGTTAAAACAGTTTATGTCCAGCATGTGAGGAGTCTGTAAATATTTTTGACTCATGCAGTATACAGGTCCTCAATGGAAGGCAGGTTGGTAGTAATTGTTTTTGCTGCAGTTCTAATTATCCTCTGAAGTCTGTGTCTGTCTTGTTGGGTTGCAGAACCAAACCAGAAAGTTATGGAGGTGCAGATGACAGGCTCAATAATTTCTCTGTAGAACTGTATCAGCAGCTCATTGGGCATACTTTGGGTGAAACATAATAGTCTACCTGAATAGGCCATTGCTCCTTGTTTGGCCTCCAAGACATTATTACCAACCTTGCAAGTTTGCTAGAGCCATGCCAGCCATGCTTAAGATGATAGAGAGGGAAAGTCGTCTTCTTGTGAAAAATTCTTTTCTGCATTTTCAACTTCAGAAGAAATAGTTTTAGAACCAACATGGGATTTTTTTTTTTAAGCACTTCAGACTCCATGACAATTCTTTTGCAAGAGTAGGTTCTAAAATTCTTATTGGCAGAACCCAGTAACATCTTTTAAGGTAAGAACAAAGCCCATCGTTCTATGCTTTCATTGTTATAGACTCCAATTTCTAATTAAATTTCATGCAATTTCTGGCAAGAGAAGAAAAATATGCATCTCTCATTGTTAATATATTTGTGCATAATTTGGGCAACTTTGATCAGTTATGTCATGTCAGGCATTCGGTCGCTTTCATATTGATTTGTGCATTAATCTCATTTTTTTTGTTTTAGAATTAGCATACCAAAACTGTTCTGTGAGTTATCATGCTAATATGTTCTATCAAAGACTAAATTAACATTTGATTGCAGCTAACCAGTGGCGATGCTTCACATAAATTCAATGGATGGTGCCAGCCTTTCTGCATTACAGCTGCTTATATTAAGGGAGAGCAAAACAGTATTCCTACAAAATAACATGATAAGCATCAAATACTCTCCTGATGAACAGTGACCCAACTTTTGCACTCATTAGGAGCTTACTTTTGACTATGGCAGGGAAGCAGATGGTATCAAGAAGAAAGAAAGAAATGCTATTTGTTAGAGGTTTGTGCTGTGAAAAACCACTGAGATAACATAATGGTTCTCTCCAGAATTGTCTTCTCAAACCAAAACTCATGAATATCAGAAATGTTTAAAAACCAGGAAAGGACAGGAATTATAAAAGTTAGAGTTACAATATTGAAATGATGATTGTCATTTAATGACGGTCCTTGATTTTATTGCCCCTATCTTGAGATATAAGCTTGTCATCCATTTTTAAATAGTAATGCTGAATGCCAGGAGCTGGGACAACGAAGCTGATGCATACTTGGCTGCCAAGAAGTCAAGGGAATTGCAAATGAAACTCTTTTAGCTTCCAGTGGAATTCATTCATCAAATTGCACGGTGAATAATATGAAAAGTCTCTTTCCTATTTTCCTTTCCTATGGCATTTTTTCCAAATAATATCTATTCCTAAAACTTTGCAAGGTGCAGTTTTGGAATTTCACTCAATATGATATTGAGAAACATCTGTTTAGTGTTATACATTTCTATTTGGATGTAAGGTGTTTCATGTAGAGTAAATAAGTGCACTACAAGCCATCACTCTGCAGAAACCATTTCACTAGAGAGTGAGTAATACAATGAGAGGAACAGGAAATGCATCACAGGAACAATAGAGATGAATCCTAGAGAGACAAAGTGAATGATACAGGAAACAACTACAATAGAGAGGAATGATAGAGCTGCATATAAGGTAGACATAACACCTGTAACAGACAAGTCCAATTCTTAGAATCATGACAAGAATGAAAGCTTAAATTCCATTTTGCTTAATGGGATTTACCTTAATTATTACAGTTGGACAGATCTTCAGATTTCATTCCAAAAGTTTGCTTCAGAGGTGAGATGAATATATTGTCTGCCTGCCACTCTTCAGGGACTTCAGTTACAGTGACAATGGATGCCTCTTTGGAAGACATGAAGGGTTAAGTTGAGGACAGAACATCTTGGAGACAGTTGTTCCAACTTAAGATGCTATATTTCTATTTCTCTGCCCTAAGAAGCATTCTCTCCTGCCACGTGAACTTATCAAACCCAATCACTTATAAAAACAAGCAGAAGCATTATAAGAGCATCCCTTGTTTCCTTCCCATAGATATCTAGTTGGTCAATTTGGAAAAGGGTGCTTCGGACTCACCGGCAAGATCCTTTATATATTTTTATTGGACATGGCACAAATTAAACTACGATTCACTTTATTTGCATTGAATGTTACTTACGAATGACAAGCCTAATATACTTATGTGACTATGTTTGTATTTAACTGGCTAAGGGAGGATTTAAAAAAAAAGATTCCTAACATACAACACATATCTATTCTTTCAATAAGGCTTGCAGATCTGATTTTTACACCCACAATCCCTAACTGCTGAACTGGATTGCCAGTGTCATGCAAAATTTAGTTGGATAAATAAATATGATTGAGGAGGCTAAGAGTGCTTTAAATTGAAAAAATTCTACTCCAAAACCCATGAAAAAAAATGATAAAAATATAACCCTCCATCAGGGTCTTTATGCTCCAGATCAGTGGTGGGTTGCCCCTGGTTCGCATCGATTCTATAGAACCGGTAGTAAAATTGGCGGGAGGCTCTGCCCACCGACCCTGACATCATCAGAATTCTTCTGTGCATGCGTAGAAGAGCGTGCACGCGACCCTGGTGCGAACTGGTAGTAAAGGTAAATAGAACCCATCCCTGCTCCAGATCAACATTTTTAAAGGGTCAACCTCTCCTGCCAGATTACTGCAGTTTCTTGGACCCTATTACTATAACGTGCTCCTGACAGATTTAGGAACCATTTCTACCTTTCATTTGTTTAGTATGTGAGATAAAAAATTAATTTAGAAATTTTTTTTAAAAAAAATCCACCCATATTTATCAAATACAACATGCTAAACAGGAGTGGAATGTTTTGGGGGAGAAATGATGTTATAGCAGAGATCTGAAAGTACCACGTCTGCAGTCAAGCTGCCTGAATAGTGGAACAGTCTGCTTGCCAACTCTAAGGCAATCTTTCACTAATCATATTATATTGGTAAATCTTTAGACTGTAATTAGAAAATGGCTTGCAGCAGGTCTTTTTCTGATTTGTAAATGAAATTAGGCAAAGCAATAGAATTTATCTCAGTAATTTGCCTATAATGTTGTTTCCTTTGCATCTCCTAGATAAAGCATTCCTCCGAATCAAGACCTGAAGCTTTCTTTTCTTTAGAAAGCATATCGATCATCACCACCGAACAAACAATGCTCCGTATTGTGCTTCTTCGGAAGAGAATGGGGGAGGGATGGACATCAGCCACATTTTGATGCTATTGACATGAATGACCTGATGTCATTTTTGTCGGCAACTGATGCAAATTATGCATGACATTATTGTGAGTCCAATGGATGTCTGTGCTGCTTTTGTTTTGTTTTTAACAGTAATTTTAGTAACGCTTAACATTTAAAAAGATAAACCGTAATGTCTGTAGAGATTCTCAGTCATCCAGGTCATGGTTGTCCCAAAGGTGCTTTTTTCAGGAGGCAACCGGACTTTCTTGTTTTTTCTTTGAAGACATTTCACTTCTTATCTAAGAAGCTTCTTCAGCTCTGACAGGATAGTGGGGAATGGAAGGATTTATATTCCTTCCAGACAGCTGGTCATTTGCATCCTTTTAGAGGGTCGTTGAAGCACTCTCTGTCTGCAAGGAATATAAATCCTTCCATTCCCCACTATCCTGTCAGAGCTAAAGAAGCTTCTTGAATGAGAAGCAAAACATCTTCAAAAGAAAAAACAAGAAAATCCAGTTGCCTCCTGAAAAAGCACCTTTGGAATAAACAGATTGGACAACCATTTGTCTGAAATGGTATAGGATTCCCTGCCTAAGCAGGGGGTTGGACTAGAAGACCTCCAAGGTCCCTTCCAACTCTGTTATTCTATTCTATTCTATTCTATTCTATTCTATTCTATTCTATTCTA
>WNWU01000109.1:1527093-1539485 GCA_012654045.1 Ptyas mucosa | reverse complement strand
TATTCTATTCTATTCTATTCTATTCTATTCTATTCTATTCTATTCTATTCTATTCTATTCTATTCTATTCTATTCTATTCTATTCTACTCTACTCTACTCTACTCTACTCTACTCTACTCTACTCTACTCTACTCTACTCTACTCTACTCTAATTAAAAATAGCCCACTATGGATTTTCTCCCCTATCTTTTTAAAGAGGGAAGAAGTGATTTTCTTGCTGTCTTGTGTTTTACTAGAGGATCTGTGTTCATGCACTGCCAGACCATGCAAGTGAGTGTTTCCCACAAGTTAATGGCAGGCTACATTAGCCATGTCATGAGAACACGGTCATGTGTAGGAGAAAGTTGATATATATTACTATTATATTTCATGTAGTTCTCAACACTTTGTGACATATGATCAGAAATATCTAACGTTAAGGTATAGGATTTACTTATGCTAAACACAGAATACAATTGGTTTGCATCTATTCACATTAACCTAATTTAACATGATTGGAAAAGATTAATCATGGTTATTTGTTGTTACTTGCAAGGTATTTTTTTCTGTGCAATTTTATACATTAGCAAACCAAATCAAGAAGATGAGAATAAAACATCCATATGAAAAACAAACTAATTATGATAGCTGATTTGACTATGAAACATAATATACAACATAAACATTTATTGGAGCATCAAAGCATGAATTCTAAGCAATTGTTTTTTTAATATAATTTTTTTAATTAAAAGTTTTACAAAGAACACAAAAACTAAGACAAACTAATAAGAGTAAAGCAGTAAAGAAAGAAAAAAGCAAAAGTACAAAAGGAAAAAGATAAAAAGAAGAAACATTTAATGTCACTTGCAGCAAATATAAGTATCATTTCTATAATTACAAAAGAAAAGTTCACTTTTTTCTCTAATCATCAAAACTACATGTGAAAAGTACATTTTTTTCCTATTCTATACAAAAAGGTCTATAAAGGGTTCTCCATCAGTCATAAATGTAGATTTCCCCCCCTCATATCAGAGATTAATTTAGTCATCTCCACAAGTTTCATCTTCTTCACCAACCATTTCTTCATTGTGGGTAGTGCTGAATCTTTCCACTTTTGAGCATATAATACAGAGGTGGGTTTCAGCAGGTTCTGACCAGTTCTGGAGAACCGGTAGTGGAAAGTTTGAGTAGTTTGGAGAACCGGTATTAAAAATTCTGACTGGCCCCGCCCCCATCTATTCTCTGCCTCCCAAGTCCCAGTTGATCGGGAGGAAATGGAGAGTTTACAGTATCCTTCCCCTGGAGTGGGGAGGGAATGGAAATTTTACAGTATCTTTCCCCTGCCACGCCCACCAAGCCATGCCACGCCTACCAAGCAACACCCACAGAACTGGTAGTAAAAAAATTTGAAACCTACCACTGATATAATAGTCTTGGTGTAGTCATCATACATAAAACAAAGTTCCATGACTAGTTTCCTGTCCATTAGTCTCAAAAGAAAAGTCTCTGGTTTCACTTGTACCTTAGTCTTTAAAATCTTCTGAATTAATGTATGTATTTATTGCTAAAAGAAAAATAATATTTTTCACTATATTTTTTAACTATGAAGAATCCTTCCTAAAATATAAGATATAGAGAAAAATTGAATATAACCTCTAACAAAATCTAGCATTAACTGATTAGCATTTGTATAGAAAAGTTGTCATCATTGGCTATTTTTTTGTGCGTGGGGGGGTTACCTTTAACTTTCATACCTAGTGATCTTATCACATGATCCAAATTTTTAAAGTTTTTCATCCATCCTTCCTTTATGCACTTATTCTTCATGTTCCACACATTCCGATTATGTTCCTGTCTCCCATTTTATTTGTGTAAATTAGGTCTATCAGAACTAGTCATGAATTATTCTAGGAGGTCTTTCATTTAGCTGTTTGAGAACTCCACTTCCTTGGTAATTAGGATCTCCTGCAGTTTACTTTGATTATACACTCTTCCTCTAACTTTTATACCAGTGCATGAAGCAGACTGCAGTACATTTCAGTGCAGGAGCATTTTCTTCATCCTGTAATCTTCAAATTTATAGTTTCGATTACCTTTTATAGAGGACCTTGGGAGAGCTTGATCCCAGGGTAATAGTTAAGTTGGTGAGACAAAGACCACCCAAGATGGTTCACACAATGTACAAGAATTGAATTAAAACTAATGCCTCCGCCTCCCTAACTTTAAATAGAGACATTTTAACAAAGGAAACTGAAATTCAGTAAATATTCTCTCAAATAGAATTTAGCTCCTGGTTATGACATAGACCCGTGATGGCGAACCTATGGCACACGTGCCCGAAGTGCCACATGGAGCCATGTTGCTTGGCATGTGCGGCATCGCCTGTTCCTCTTCTGGGTTTCTGGTATGCATGCACACGCGATGATCAGCTGGCCTTTTTGCATGCGGCAGTGCCGGAAACGAAGAGCTGGTCTTCCATTTTCCTGTGCGAGCATATGCGCTGGCCAGCTGATTGTCACACATGCATGCATACCAGAAACCCAAAAAAGTAGCTGGCTGAAACCAGAAGTTCAGTAGCCGAAACCAGAAGTTCATTTTCGGGGGTGCGCATACATCCTGGGCAGCTCCACTTCCTAGTTGCAGCTCCACTCAGGGCCGAAAAGGTTCACCATCACTGACATAGACAATCCATGCCAATTTCTTGATCACCATTCAAGGGGGTCTGCAGCGCATAACATTTTAGCAGAGAACAGTTTGGATATGATTAAATTTTCCAAATTTCCTCATACCTCTTGGCAAGGAATTCTAAAAGATACAGAATCATTGCTGAAAATGCTATATTTTTCAGGACTTAAATTTTGGCTATTCTCAAAGCAGGCACATCTCACATTATTTTTATCTTCTTTGGAGATAGTGCTATTCTGGCTGCCCTCTCTAGGACCTCATCAAAGTAATGATGGTGATGTTCGATAATTAATAACTCCATTGGAACCATGCTGTATCTTGTACCATCTTTTTTTGCTCATTCATGGACCTTCTTTCATTTTCTGTCACCCCTTCTTAAACCCACCCTCATGCTCCTATGGATCAGCTCAAAGCCAAAATCTTTACAGTCGGCAGCTGAAAAAGATTACAGTCCAACATCTTTGTCCATTGCCATAAGAAAAAGATGCTGCATAAGGATTATCTAGTTAAATTGTAGCCTATAATAGTATTGCAGGATCCAATCTTGATCGGTCACCAAGACTAGAGGTTTTGTTTTCTGAGCTTTCGGACTCTTGCTGGAGCCCATCTTCAGGAAACTTTTCTCTAGCAGTGTATGTGCTGTTCTTTGTGTGGTATTTATACTGCCTGTTGTAAGTAGTTTTTTAGATGTTGATTGGGGTGTGTTGACTGCTGGCTTTTAAGTCATTAGCTGTCATCTGCTTGTGCTGCCTAAGTCTCACCTTCTAAGTACTTGATATGCTGGTGGTAAATCAGCACTCTTGTTAACTGATGAAAGGCCTGTTTCCCAGGCTTCAATCACTTCCCTGCAGGGGTGGGTTCTAAATTCTTTTACTACCGTTCTGTGGGCGTGGCTTATTTTGTGGGCGTGGTTTGATGGTCATGTGACAATTCTTTAGGATTTAGCAGAGGTACTGGTCTACCAGGCTTTTAACTGCTTGCAAAGTTGTATCGGTCTACCCATTTGTTTTTGGAGGCACCGGTCTACCCATTTGTTTTTGGAGGCACCGGTCTACTCATTTATTTTTGGAGGCACCGGTCTACCCATTTGTTTTTCGAGTGCACTGGTCTACCACCACACTGCCTTTTAACACTGAACAGCTGTAGGGTGGCCCTTTGAAGCCCCGCAGCAAGAGTTTAAACAGTTTTTTTCTTTCTAGCTGATTAGCTGGGACTCGGGAGGCAGCGAATAGATTGGGGGTGTGGCCAAATAAAAGGTAAGAATAACGCGGGGGAGGGGCGGGAGTGCCCAGCTCCCGAACAAACAGAACCAATTCGGTGACATCATATCGTCACTGCTACCGGCTCGGGCAAACCGGGCCGAACCGGGAGGAACCCACCCCTGCTTCCCTGGCTGTTTTTGTGCCTGCTTGTCCAGCAATCTTGATAGCGACAAAATTGAATGTGTCTCCTTGTTTATTGCAGTGTGAGGCTACCAGTGAGTTCAGGTCTCCTCATCTGATCGTTCACTTGTTTTCTTGCAATCTGGTGGTTAGCTTCCTCCCCATCTGTCCTGCATAGTCACAGGGGCAATCCATGCAGGGGATTGTATTAATCGTATTTCATATTTTTAATACAGTCCACCTGTGA
This sequence comes from Ptyas mucosa, assembly GCA_012654045.1. NCBI lineage: Eukaryota > Metazoa > Chordata > Lepidosauria > Squamata > Colubridae > Ptyas > Ptyas mucosa. The sequence goes on along the minus strand of WNWU01000109.1, from coordinate 1,535,191 downwards.
GCATAAAGATTGTCAGTGTGAGATCCATATCACTGAATATTACTAGACACTTGTAAAGGAGAATATTTGTAGGTCAGGTTGAAAAGAGGGATCTTTAGTGATCTCTGAGCTTGAATGTTTTCTTACAGATGTTTCATTACCCAAATTAGATAACATCATCAGTGCTGGTAAGGAGTGGGGTTTGCTCTCAGTTTATATTCTAATGGCTTGCCCTGTCAATGTTGGTAGGGGTGGTCTTAGAGGTTCTTTACCCTAGTCAAGAAACTGCCAAATAGGCCAACCAAAGAACCTCAGAGAGCACCAAGTCCTCTCATTGGATACTCAGTTCAGGAAGAGGAGAACTGAAGCCAACTATTTCCATTCTTATCAACTAATATCAAAATATATTCAAGAGAGGCTTTGCAAGCACCCTTAAGACATAAGAAAACATATTCAAAGAATTTTGCTTGGATGTGGAACACAGTATGGTCTTAAAACTTTCTGACACTACCATTGTCAAATGTTTTCATTTTGGGGAATTGATTAGATCAGATTTGTAGAGTTTAGGAAAGTATCAAGGAGTGAAGTAGCATTTATTTTTATTTTTAAGTTGCTAATATTGCAACTTTAAATGGAACAATTATCTAGTCATTAAAAAAAGTTTTTTTCCACTGCAGGCAATATTTGCACACATGCCAGTTAAAAAGGAAGATTATCCTATCTTGTGTGTCCAGCTTTACACTGCTAAGGAAGATCAAGGAAACAAGAGCCATCCAGATTCCACATAACATATTTTTTAATGCTATTCTTGTGTAAATGCAGAATCTTGGAAACTTAAGAGAAATACCTAGCAATCATTTCTAATTAGCTCATTAAGTCAGTAATTGAAATGCTTCACAGGTTTGAGTTATCTTTTTTGAAAAAAAAAATTGTCACTGAACTTGCCTTTTCTCTCTTTTTTTGTTAGGTGCATTTCCCAACCTCCCCACAATTACTCACACTGCAAACTCAAGTGACATGCTATGAGTTTCAAAGCTTCCACAGGGGTCTCTGCCTAATTCTCAGTCCGTGTTTTAAAATCACCCCCTCTGCCCTTTATGGACTGGCCAAAACTGTTGGAAGCAAAAGACTGGTGATTGTATAATAAAATGACCTAGTTCTTGGAATGAGTCTGAACTTTTCAGATGTTCCTGTGGCTGAGTAAAAGGAGGAAAGTGTAGCCGTTTGCAACTGTAGGTTATTGTGATTGTGCTTTTGTGGGGGAAAGGCTTTTTTATTTTGCAACTGATCTTTTTTTTTTTTTTGCAATGGATTACATTTAATGAGTCAGTGTGAAAAGGTAGGTAAATCTTTAAAATAAGGCCAACCAATGTGCAAAAATATAATTAGAGCAAAGCCAGCTGACCTTTTCATATAATTGTATCAATTCACCTTGAGTGTTTGCTGAATGTGTATATGTATGCATATACACACACACATAACACACTTATGGAAATTAGTTATCATTTGATGGAGCTGTTGCAGTTTCTACATGTTGTGGGTCATTAGCTGTGCAGTTTTCCAGTGTATTGATGGATGCATTATTTAGTCATGTTTCCTCTTTCAGAATGACTTTTTTGTCTAATGAACTAAATGGCAACAAATCTGTACTGAAACAACTTTTTAAAAAGATGCTGTTAAATTAATTCACTTTTGCTACATCATGAGATTAAAACTGTCAAAGGTGAGCCTGAACTCTAATTTGAAAATCTTAGCTTGTGCTTTGTCACCTACTGAAATTCTCGACAGGAAAGGAAGAAAAGCTAAATTCAAATCATCTGCTTTAAACCACTCAAGTATTTGTGCAGAGCAGAAAAGGACATTTGAAAGCTTAACTGGGCTTTTGAATAACATTTTGTTTACAAGATACGCTTCCTTTTGCACACACCCAGTGGATTCACATTTATTCTTCCCAAAGACATAATATAATAAATACTTCAGTCTTAGCTGACATCCTATTACCACCAAGTTGGAGTCCTTTTATATCCCGCCACATGACAGCTGAGCCTGCTTGATACTACCTTACATGCTGGGGTATTATGTGCTTTGGACAAAATTCATTACACTCAGATTACCTACCTTCAGGTTTACCTGAAATTGCCAGTTGTGTGTGCTGCTGAGCGCAATCCTTTGATGAGCATGAATTTCACTATAAGGCTCAAAGTTCCTAGAATTAAGAACTTCTTGTTCAAGGTACTTATAATTGCAAAGGGTTTCAAAGAGGTTGGTCATTTTCCCATGTTCCATAAGGACAGGGATGTCAAACTCGATTTCATTGAGGGCCGCATCAGGGTTGTGTTTAACCTTGGGGGGCCAGGGATGGGCGTGGACTGGGTGAGTGTGGCCAGCTCAACATCACTCATCGAGGCTCCGTTTTCAGCTGTGATGGCCTCCTGCAGCTCTCTGCCAGCAAAAATGGAGCTCAGGGGAATGTATGTGGCCTGCCTGGGTTCCATTTTCACTGTCAGAGGGTTGTGAGGCCATCCTGGCTGAAAACAGAGCCCAGGTGGGCTGTGTGTAGCCTCCTTGAGCTCCGTTTTCACTGGCAGAGGGCTGCAGGAGGCTGTCATGTCCTAAAATGGAGCTCAGGAGGGCCGCCCAGAGGCACCAAGGGCCAGATCTAAGCACCCCGTGGGCCAGATCCAGCCCCCCGGGCCTTGAGTTTGATACCCCATGTGATGTCCTTGCTTAATGATCCACAGTGATTTGCTTAACAACCAGAAGTCCTGGAATTTCCATTGCTAAGCAGTATGGATACATAATATCCTGTTTTATGACTGTGTTGCTTAGCAATGGAAATTTTAATCCCAATTGCCATTGTTAACTGAGGACTACCTAAGGTATGTTCACATTGTGCTCAGTTATACCTTATTTAAAATTGCAGCAATAGTTTTAGTGCTTCTTTAAATAGCTCATCAGTGTTATATTGCTATAGGCAGGGTGGGATTCTACCGGTTCGGGCGAATTGATAGCTCAGACGATCAGCTTGGAGCAAACCAGTTTGCCCCGACGATCAGATGGGCCTGCCCGCCCACACTATTTTCCTACCTTTATCTTCTCAGCTGATTTGTGCGGAAGAGCAGATTGCTGCACCTCAGCTGTGTTTCTCCTCCGAAGAAACGCAGAATTGAAGATTTCTTCAAACTGCGCGCACACACACACATGAAGCACACAATCACCGAATTGGTTGTTAAACTGGGAGGATCCCACCACTGGCTATAGGGCAGACCAGTCCTTAACTGGTCTGTAAAGTAAAGCAAGACTGGGCTTGTACCAAAATAAGGGTTCATCAGAAAACTACAGGTCTGTAGCCACTTCCAAACTGCTGCCAAGAAAGCTGCAGTACGAATACAGTATGAATATGAAGTATTCAGGAGTTCTGTTAAAGGAGATTTTACCTTTTATGTACCAAGTTTCCTTCTCCGTAGAGAATTTCTTTTCTTATTAACTCTGGTTTTGAGCCAGAGAGCTTCCCTTCCTGGTGCCTTGCAAAGATTTAGCTGTTGTTTTGATATTTAGATGACTGTATTAAATTTCTTACTTAAGCAAATTTGGCCCTTGGGGATAAATTAAAGGGAGACTCATTACTGTGAATTCCCAGACATGCATATTTGCAGGAGGTAATTTTTGATGTATATTTTTACAACAAACAAACAAACAGGATGTATTATTAATTTAATTCAACTTAATTTGTATTTATTAGAATTGTGTTTCAAATGCATTAATAAATGAGATTTATATTTTGGTTTCATTAGTAAATCATTAACTCTATATTGCTAGGATTTATCTGACTGTCTAAGTAGCTTTGTTCTTTGAATTATTGCAAAATAATTGAATAGAGATCTCCTTTTCTCTTCTTCTCCTTCTCTTACTCCCCTTCCTCCTCCTCCTCCCTCTGAAGAAATTCTGGCCTAAGGCTTCATTAGAAAAGGAATTTCTGCCTTACAAGGCTGTTGTAACCATCAGCCTTAACAATAATATTCATAAAATGAAGCTATTAATCTGTTTATATGGGAGAAGTGGGAGGATTTTGTTAGATTTATATGCTACTTTTTCTTTGAGAGTTCAGGGAGGCATGGGGATCTTCCTTTATTTTAACTCAAGAAGCATAACATGTTGAGACAGTCTTGAGATATACTGACTGACCTAAAATCATCCAGCAAAGATGAATGACTGATGATGGATCTGACTGTCCTCAATTCCTCAACTTTAGTTCTGTACTCTGGTGCTTGGATTTTGGAAGTTACTGTCTTATTTCTGCTCCTGAGATGTATAACCTTTTGCAGCAGTGGTGGGTTTCTACTGGTTCGCCCCAGTTCGGGCAAACTGATAGTGGTGGCCGGGGCGGGAGGCTCTGCCCACCCACCTGGATGTCATCATGGACACTCTACACATGCACAGAAGGTTCTGTGCATGCGTAGAAGCACCGCATACGAGCGAAGCAAGCACACGCACGCACTAACCTTCCGAACCGGTAGCAAAGGTAAGTGAAACCCACTACTGCTCTGCAGAGGTGGGATTCACTTACCTTCCCTACCGGTTCACAAATGTGAGCGCTGTGCATGTGCACGCCCTTCGGCGCATGCGCAGTAGTCACACATTACGTCCGGATGAGTGGGCGGAGCCTCCCGCAGTCGCTGCTACTGGTTCATGTGACCCAGACAAAAACTACTGAATCCCACCACTGAACCTCTGCCTTGCCAAGTTTGCAGCAACAGGAAATGATTACTAATGTAGCTGGTGAGAGGGGGATATTTATTGGTTCTTTATTGGTATTTGTTCTTTCGGGGATGTAAGTGATGATTACTTACATCCTATATAGGATGGGATAGGATATGGGCAATGAATTTTAAGAAACCACACTGAACTCAACTGTACACAGGGGAAAGTGATGCTGACTGGTTCCTCAGTGAACAATAGAGATTTTGGGGATAGTGAGCTCCATTAGCAGTGCCTTTTAGGTAGCATATTTCAGGAGGTAGCTGCATCATATGAGAAGTCAGTGGTTGTGGTGTTACACGAGAAGATAAAGGGAACTTCTGGAGTCAGATGAATGGAACACCAGATGCTGAGAAGAGCAGTGCGAAATCAGTGGGAAGGAAAGACAATATAATACAAAAGGAATTTATTGTAGGGGTGCTATAATGTTCTAAACTCTCCATTATAATGGTATAATGGAGAATTTAAAACCAGAAGTGGGGTAGGTGCCAAGCATAGTTTCTTAGACCAAAATCAAGTAAGGTAAACTGGAGAAATGATGTTGAAACTTGCTCAGATATATCGTTGAGGTGTGCACTATTTTTTTTCCCCAGATTGTTTAGCAATATTTATTACTCTGTTTAGGGACCCAGATTGGTCTAATGGTTAAAGCATCGAACTAAAAACCAGGAGACTGTGAGTTCTAATTCTGCCTTGTGCCCAAGATCAGCTGGGTGATTTTGGGCTAGTTGTTTTATCTCAGCCTTAGGAAGGAAACAATGGCACTTTTGAAAACTGCAGGAACTTATCCAGACAATCCACGAATCAGACACAACTGAATTAAAAAAAGAAAAGAAAGAAACCTACCCCATTTGCAAATCTTTGCTTTTCTCCAGATGTTGATAAAACTACAGCTTTTATCAGCCTTAACTGCCTTTGCCAAGGGAACCCAAGGTTTCAAAAAACCCACCTCACAAGTAGAAAAATAAAAATAGCAACATAATAATAGTCTAGGGATGTGTTCTTCATATGCAAACACCAGATGCTCAAAGGCAATCTTCATACAATAGTGCTAAATAATGTGCAAGAGATAGTCAAATATCAGCACTAAATCAAATGGACAGGGCAGAATGCACCTGGAATGCTTAAGATTTCTCAATTTAAAAAAAACAAAACAGAAACGAGTACACCATTCATTTCCAAAATGAATTGGAAGCAGAAAGTTTAAGTTTCTGGTCTGATGTAAAAGATAACTTTTCATGAAAGAAAATTGTGCTTTTTTTTCTTTTCCTCCCCACTAATGTCGAGGGTTAAACTGTGCTGGCTGTGTTTTGATTCCAGACTTTAAAAGAGACCTTTGGTTTAGTTTAATTAAGCTACATCTTTAAAAAGTCAACAAATGCTACACTCTAAAGTTTTCCCATCTGAGGATTCAACTATGCTTTATAATCACTAATGATCAGTTCCTTTAAAAACATTTCACTTTTTATAGATGAACAAATTACATTCACCTTAATCTATAGGAACAAAACCTGCTGACTTCTGAAATAGAAGGTAGTTATCCCAATCTAAAAATACCTACAACTCCAAGTCTCCTGATTTATTGAAAAGAGAAAAGAAAGATTCTTTCTATTCTGCTTTTCTTAAAGCATAAACCAAAGTAGTTGTATCTCAATATCACAAAGATTAAAAAAAAATTACCCAAAACAACAAATCCTCCTCCAAACACAATGTAGGAAAACATACCTACATATAGGTATGTAGTAAATAAATAAAATGTGCCCAATCGTCTTTGTGCTCGAGTATCATCGAAGAAGTTTGAAAGGAATTGATTTCCTGGTGTTTACATTTAGGATGTAAACACCAGATTAAGTTTAATCCCAAACTGCAACCAAATTACAAGAAGTAATCTTCCAGAAGTGAAATAGACCTTTATGCTTCCCAAATTGGCTTTATTGATATACCATATTTTTCGAACTATAAAACACTTCGGACTATAAGATACACCTGGCTTTTGGAAAAGAAAACAAGAAAAAAAATCTGCCTCTGCCTCCCAGCATCCATCCGGTATTCATCTGGCCCATTCGCCACCGCGGCTCCCTGTTCACTGCTGACACTGCCGCCACTGCTTCCCATTTGCCGTGGCCTGCTTGTCGCCAATGCCATTGCCTGTTCACAGCCACCGTGGCCCATTCTAGAACAGTTGATCGGCACCGCACCAACCCCCCTCCTCCCGCCACAATATTCGCTCTATAAGACACACAGACATTTCCACCCACTTTGGGAAGATGGGAGTGCATCTTATACTCCGAAAATATGGTAGTTTTCATGTACCATATCCCTCTAAGATTATAAAATTCCTCTGTGTGCACATGTAAGTTTCATATATGAGCTGTGCCAGGCTCAAAAACTTGGCTGTTTAACCTATAGCCATTTAAATCTCTTTGGTACAGATTATGATTAATGCTCCCATTTCCACACTTCAGAAAATAGACTGACTTATGGGACACAGGGGAGGTTGAGTCACATAAACAACTCTATCCTCAAACAGAGAACTCACTTCCAATCCATCTAACCACATATGTACTTCCTCAATGATCCAGACATCATTTAGAATTAAATCCAGAGTTATCATCTTTCTGGCTAGTTGTATGAGTTGCTTGATATATCTAGATATGCTACTTGTTTTTCATGATTGAAATATGCATTTTTTGGGGGGGGGGTTACATACAGTCACTACTTAGTGTATTACTTCCTCCTTTGGTTGCTTCTTTGAGTTTTTCTCTCTGCTCTTGCTGAAAATTTGAGTTGGAGGATAGCATATCTCAAATATTGTTAGATATGATCTTGAAAAATACTTTCACATGTTAATTGTCAAAAATGTTGAGTAATTGGTTCTCCTGGAAAACAGAAATGTCTGTGAGCAAGTTGATCAATATAGTAGCTCATTAAGCTCAGCCTTCAATTTTTAATTCATGTTCATTAACATTAATTTAAACATATTCCTTTTTAATTAAAGGTTTTAGCAGCTAAATTAAAATAATGGGTCATGTCCCTCTGATGTGCTGATATAATCCAGTTCATTACTTTCCGAAATTACTTGGGTACCAATGCGGATCCACTAGCATTATATGGAAGAACAATGAAAACACAGTGTTAACATTGGGTTCTTATGACATGGCTATATTAAACATACTATATTCCTTGGGTCTTCCATGTATATTGGAAGCAGAAAAGAAAAATGTATTTAGTATACAAAAAATAAAATAAAATAAAATAAAATAAAATAAAATAAAATAAATAAAATAAAATAATAAAATAAAATAAAATAAAATAAATAAAATAAAATAAAATAAAATAAAATAAAATAAAATAAAATAAA
>WNWU01000109.1:1510260-1527083 GCA_012654045.1 Ptyas mucosa | reverse complement strand
TAAAATAAAATAAAATAAAATAAAATAAAATAAAATAAAATAAAATATACATTTCATTGTGTTTTCTGCAGGACTAGAGAGCTTTGTTAGAGAAAAGCTCCATATTTATGTGCTGGGATCTTGAATCAGGGATCCTGAACTATGGCTTCTTATTATATTCCTTCAAGGCTGCCTTTAGTCAGAAGAGAATTCTGTAGAGCCTTAATTTGATTCAAGGTTATTATATCATAAAGCACTTCTTCTCTGGTAGAAAATAATAGCTATGCTTAATTTTGATTGAATGTCACAATGAGTAATGAAGAAAAGCAAAGATAAAAAAAAATTATGACATTCAGATGGGGATAAAAGATAAGTGTGCTATATATCAGCACTCATTAAAGCAGCCATTCCACTCCTTAAAAAGAAAACTTAGTTGGGGCATAGATATAGATGAACCCAAAGGTTTATTCTGGAGGTATCTCAAAGCATTTTTAAATGTAAAATCTTGGTTTCTTAACACACTAGTTAACTATTTCAATCCCATTAATATTTAAAAGTCTCTTCACTGAGTTGAATATTGAATAACTGTTTAATAAATCCTGGATGTTTACCTTGTCTGTAAAAGTAAATACTATTCATTCATAGTTTTGCAGAAATTATATACAAGTTACTGTAGGAGATAACCAGGCTGAGCCTGAGGGTGGAGTCAAATGCATTATCAGTCTAGGAGTCCCTAGGCCCCCAAAAGAGATCTAAATCCACCCCCACCCTTGACGTCCATTGACTTTAATCTGGCGACTATTTGCCTTGACTGAGAATAGTTCAGATTCTTGTGTAAAGTAAATATGGAATAAACTTGCAGTGGTTTTGAACTCTATCTGGCTCCCGTTTTCTTATACCTGCCTGACAGTTACCCTGCAAGAGACAGATCTGGTACTGTGTAGACAGATTATGGTACTGGAGAAATAATATTGATATATGTAATTTGTAAATCCATGATATTATAGTTAGAAATCAAGATCATAATTCCATCAAAACTCAAATGTAAAATAATGCACCATCAATGTTCATATAACTCTCACATCATCACCCATAGCAAAATATAGGCCCAACTGGTCAGGTGAAGAACTTCATAAACTGATGGAAATATTAACAGTGTAAATAAAGATAAACTACAGGGATTTGCAACTTCTTATTTCTTTCTTTCTTTCTTTCTTTTAAATTTTATTATAAATTGAATACAAAAAAAGACAAAAAGGAGACGACAACAAAACAAAACCACATACATACAACTGGGGTTGATTCAGCCCCCATATACATGCAGTTCCTAAGTAACATTACATACCATCATATTACATCTTCGATTAAATTTTCCACACATTGCATCTTACTCTTGCTAATCTTCTTACTTCTAGTATTACCTTATATATATTTAGCTTAGTATCAACAAATCTATGCTGTATGCTTTCCTAGCATCTACCTCATAGCATTTTTACTTCTATCCATTGGTACCATTTATCCCAACTTTGATTGAAAATTGATTCTTGTCTATCTTTAAGAATATATGTTAATCTATCACATTCTGCACACCACAAATTTTTTTTAATAATCATCTGGTCCGATGGTACTTACTTCTCTTTCCAAAATTGTGCATATGCAATTCTAGCCACAGTGGTAATATGTATAAAAAGGTACCAGTCTATTTTCCTTATACCCCCAGGATTTATTCCTAATAAGTAGACCTCTGGTCTCAATTGAAAGCTAACTCCTGTAATCTCCATGAGCCAATCCTTTACCTTACTCCCATATCTTTGGGCTTGTAAACATGTCCACCATTGGTGGTAAAATGTACCCCTGGCTGCCCCACATTTCCAACATTCTGCTGAAGTTCCAGGGAACATCTTTGCGATTCTTGCTGGTGGTATATGCCATCTATATAACATTTTAAATATATTTTCTTTGAAAGACACTGCCATCGTCATTTTTGCATTTCTATTCCATATTTGTTGCCATTTTTCCAGATCTAATGTATATCCGAGATTCCTCCCCCAGGCTATCATCGAGTCTTTAACTACTTCTTCAGCTACAAAACGGGACAGAAGGAGATTATACACCTTAGTGATACATTTCTTATCACCTTCCAGGAGGGCCTTATCAAACTCTTGTGGTGAAATAAAGATCCCCCCATTAACTTTATCTTTTTGGTACCTTGCTTGAACTTGTATGTATGCCCACCAGTCCAAATTAATTCCCCGTAGTTGTAGGTCCACTCTAGATCTGAGGTTACCCCCACCATCTAACAGTTCCTTGTACATCACAGGTTTATCCAGATTACATAGAGGTGGGTATGTAGTCGCTTCAGGGGTCACAAACCAATATGGGATCTTACTATACATCATTCTCTTGATCTTATCCCATACCTTAATGATGGAAATATTAACAGTGTAAATAAAGCTAAACTACAGGGCTTTGCAACTTCTTATTTCTGATAAATAGATAATTCATTAAAATCACGAGGCCTTGTGATTCATGTAGAGTAAGTAAGCACACTGCAAGCCATCACTGTGCAGAAACCATTTTACTAGAGAGTGAGTAATACAACAGGAACAGGAAATGCATCACAGGAACAATAGAGATGAATCCTAACGAGTCAATGTGATACAGAAAACAACTACAATAAAGAGGAATGATAGAGCTGCATATAAGGTGGACATAACACTTGTAACATCTTCCCCTTTTCACGTTAACCAATCAACATTGTAAAATTTCTGATGAGAACCAGTATCAACACATACTACAGGTTAAATATGTTGGGTGGTTGTGAACGGGTGCCAATATGGGTGAAGACTGACCCTCTTTGTCCTGAAAGTTTTTCTGACCTCGCTGAGGTTGTTGGGCTCTTCTCCCCACTTATTGGGACGTTCTGTATTTGACTGCTGTCAGGTATACCGCAGTGGTGGGTTTCAAAATTTTTTACTACTGGTTCTGTGGGTGTGGCTTGGTGGGCGTGGCAGGGGAAGGTTACTGTAAAATCTCCATTGCCTCCCCACTCCAGGGAAAGGTTACTGCAAAATCCATATTTCCTCCTGATCAGCTGGGACTCGGGAGGCAGAGAATAGATGGGGGCGGGGCCAGTCAGAGGTGGTATTTACCGGTTTTCCGAACTACTCAAAATTTCCGCTACCGGTTCTCCAGAACTGGTCAGAACCTGCTGAAACCCACTCTGGTATACCGGCTTGCTCAGGATTGTTATTGACATTGGTCTGTGGTATCGACACTATGAATTCCCTATTGTCAGTGGGTAAGTGTGGTTTGGTAATAACAGGTAAATCTGGCCTGTCTACTGGATCTGGAGAGTCCAGCTGCTCAGCCACACACAGATCCACATGATTGCAGTGATAGAGAGTTCCCTCAACGTCCACTAGATAGGAGCATGGTGCCACCTGTTGTAAACAAATACACATTTTCCAGTGACCTGTTTGATCTCCAGGCAGCGGTCTCATATGGATTCTTTCCCCAATATTTAATTCTGGCAAATCTTTATAAGGTAGACATAATACCTGTAACATTGTCTCCTGCATTTTTTAAAATTTGCTTGTTGACTGAGTTTTCCTTTAACAGAAGAGTTTAATGCTTAATGAGGACTGCAATCTGATAGTAAGCGGTTTCTAGAGACCAGTATGGTATAATAATTACGATATTAGATTAAGAAATTCCAGACTTTCTCTCTCTCTCTCTCTCCCCCTCCCCCTCCCTCTCCTTCCCTCCCTCTTTCCCTCTTTCCCTTTTTCCCTCTCTCACACACATACACACACAAACCAAAACAAACACACAACAGGGTGTGGAAGCTCATTTAATGATTTTGACTGGCCATTCTTTCTCAGCAAATCCACTTTCAGAAGAAGGTTGGGAATAAAATAAGAAAGAGAACCTTTTGTGCCTCTACTTGAGTTCTTGGAAAAGAAGATGAAGCACAAAAATATAATCCAATGGCTAAATTGGTTAAACTCAGAAGGATTTAATTTGAGTAGATGTTCTTGGACAGTTACAATTGCTCCTTTTGTCGGGAAGATTCATTGAACAGATGCTGACGTCTGAAACCAGTGAAGATTTGAAGGAGCTGAATTTCAGTTGAAGTGTGCTTCATATTTCTAGGAAGATTTGAACATTAAAAAAGCAACTATACAGTCCACTTAAAGTTTGTGTTTTTTTAAAGTCTCATTAATATCAACAGATGACATTTTAAGGCATGTGCTTGGCATTTCCTCTGAAATGATTGGACTTGTAAGAAGTGCTCATCTTTGGCTTGACTAGAAGGTGGTTCTTCACCAAGAGTACATGTTTTGTTTTTTAGTTTTTTGACACAAAAACTCATATAAAAGGTTGCAAAAAGTTCATTGAAAAATCAGAATATTCAAAAGCGCTCTCTCTCTCTCTCTCTCTCTCTCTCTCTCACACACACACACACACACACTTTCACTCCCACTCCCAGTCTTATTTCCCCATTCTGTTCAACACTCCCCCCACCCCATGCTTCCTTTTCAGATCTCAGATGTTGCAAATAGGAACTGAAAAGGCTGCTTAAAATGCCTTTCTGTGCTCTTCATAGCAATGTGCTTCATTGCACCTTGAAATCTGGCTTTGAAAATGACTGTGGCACTCCAAGACACGTTAAGCCTCTAGCTGCATCCTAATGCACATTTAATATTCTTCCATTTAATTAAATTGCTATGCCCTATTGTGCATTATAAGATTTCAAAATTCTATTGCTGGGTGCCACTATGAAATGTTAAAATATGAAATCGGCCCATGCAAACAGGGTGCCTTTGAATCTACCTGAAAAGAAAAGAAAAAATGAGAAAGTAGAGGTGCCTTCCTGATGAGCTGGCAAAATGTATACATGAGCACTGGTTGCTTCCCTCCCCCTGAGTTGTGCTTAGCAATGCTTTTAAAATATTCAATGATACAAACTCAAAAATTCAGGCTTTCCAAATTAAATTCTTCAGCAAAGCTCGATGCATTTTTTTTTCTATCTTCTATAATCACTGGCCCAAGCTAATATTATTTTTTTATTTCATCCTAAGGAATGTGGACTCTGGGTGCAGTAACCACACACAATTAAAATACGTATAATATAATCAACAGTTGTTTTAAAAAGGTATTTCCAAAGCACCGCTTGCTGGAACAGTGCTGCTTTGGTTTGTCTCTTTGAAATATCTGTGGAGTAAGGGCCATCCGTATCTCCAGGAACAGAGTATTCCATAAAGGGGACTGAAAAAGGTCCATTGAGAAGGTCCCACTAAAAAGGTCCATTGCTTGGAGGACTTCAACAGCCCTCACTAAACAGCCAGACTGGACGGACTAATATGATTTCTGCAAGGCATTGCTCAGTATTATTTGTATAATAGTTTATATTACTAGCAAAATATCTGTCTTATGACAGCTCTATGGTATTTGAGAAAAGTTCTGGGAAAAAGAAAGTGGAACAATTTCACATGGTGAAGGATGTTAGTTGAATGAATGAATTCATTTCAATATAGAATTAGACAAACTAAATGTGGTTAACTAATATTAATTATACTGCACCAAAGATCACAATGTTTTCAACAGACGTATCGTTATCCAAAAAAAAGTTTGCAATATTTTTGGCATATTGCTTGTGGATCACATCTACTTGTGTCATCAGATCCGGCAGGAGAGGACTGTTGTAGGTCCCATCTGCCAAAGACTTCCATCTAATGGGATTGAGACAATGTGCCATTTCTGCTATGGGTACCATCCTTGGAATCTCATCCCCCCTCCAGGTGATATCAGCCCCATACCTGTTAGTCTTTCAGAAGGCCCTGTAACAGGGGTGAAATGCTCCTGGTTCGGACTGGATCACCCGATCCGGTAGCGATGGAGGCGAGTGGTTCGGAGAACCGGTAGCAAAAATCCCTGCCCCCCCCCCCCCCCATGCCCTGCTGAGCCGCACAATCATCAGAGGCTTTTTTTTTACTTTTAAAAGCATTTTTTCTACAACCTCTTCGGCTGAAAAAATGCTTTTAAAAGTAAAAAAAAAAGCCTCTGATGATCGCGTGGCACAGCTGGGATCGTCAAAGGCTTTTAAAAGAAAAAAAACCCTTTTTTTTCCTTTAAATGCCTCTGACGATCCAAGCTGAGTTGCCTGATCGGCAGAGACTTTTTTAAAAACTCAGCTTGGATCATCAGAGCCTTTTGAAAGCGTTTTTTTACAACCTCTTCACCGAAGAGGTTGTAGAAAAAATGGTTTTAAAAGTAAAAAAAAATAAAAATAAAAATTGGCCACGCCCACCCAGTCACATTACCCCCCCTCCACACAAAACCAGTAGTAACAAATTTTAGATTTCACCGCTGCCCTGTAAATGGAGATGAGCCTATATAATGGTTATGTTGTGTTTAGATGGATGTTCTTTTCTTTTATCTTGCTTTTATTTATTTTTTTAAGTTTTAAATAGGTGTGACATGGTTTTAATTGTGGGTTCCTTGGTTTTAATTTTCAGTTGCAGGCCACCCAGAGGTGCATTCAATGGAACGGATAGTCATATAAACTTGTTAAGTAATCAAATAAATGAATAGAATACCTGATTATGATTACACAATTCCCAAATTCTTAAAAAGTAGTGGTATCGCTTGCTACCTCTCTAGTCTGAATTAACATAGGGTGGGCTCTACTGCCACTTTGATCAGCTGGCTAAAGGGATGCGTGTAAAGTAATTGAACTCTAATTAAGGAATTTACTTCACATTAATTAACAAGTTATAGTTTTATAGCACTTTTGTTAAATTACATTGTATTAGAATGTATTAGAAAATAGTACAGGCATGTAACTTAGCTATTTTTCTTAACTTTTCATATCTTCAGTAGGGAGTGCTCCTCCTCTCGTTAGTTTAGGCAAATTAATCAAGTAAAGGATTCACAAAGGCATTTTTCATCCTTTGACAAGCCACAATATATATTGTTTCAATGTGTCAGGCAGTGTTTTATACTACGTAATTTAGAACCAATTATTTAGGCTGCCTTTTCTTCACTAAAAGCACACATTTAGTTACATAATCTCCCCCCCCCCCCCCCAAGAAACTAAATTACTGGATAGAAATTGAAGCCTGTGGCTTGTGAAAATAGAATAAGGAGATATACTTATGTTTTAGAAGGAATAATAGGAAATCTGTGTAGAAAATTAGGTGAAATGAGAGACGGCCCTCAATTGAGCAGCATTTTTAAATGGTATTTTTATTCATTTCTTCAGCCTACTCTTATAACAAGCCTTTATGTTATGGAAAAGAAGTAAATGTTCCCCTGTCTATTGATTGGAACATAAATTGAGAGTTTTAAAATTTTCCTAAACATCTGTGTAAGCTTCATGGCATTTCTCTTTCAAAAGTACTATTTTTCCACATGTGTTTCAAGGACAATATTGTGTTTTGCTTGAGGAAAATAAATCTCAAGCCCTTTTGATGGATAGAATCCAGATCTCCTGAAAGAGGTTCCTTTTTCTGAAACAGAGTTGAGTATGAAATTTATACAGGTAACACTTGCTTAACAACCATTCATCTAGCAACCATTCAAAGTTACAATGGTGCTTAATGAAAGTACTAAGGCTTTTTGGGGGGGCGGTTTCTGGCATTTGTTTTGCCAGTTTTTGCCCAAAAAACAACAAAAACCAATTGAAATGAATAGGTTCACTTAATAATTGCAGCATTCACATAAAGATCACAGCAAAACGGCTGGAAAATTATTTCTGGTCACATGGATGCCTCAATTTATGAACATAACAATTAATTTCAGGCTCAATTAAGGTCATAAGTTGAGGCCTACTTCTAGTCCTTTGCTTGATGAGGAGTCTAATAGAACTTTGCTGTTCTGCTCTCCTCTCTACCTGTAGGGTGCATAGGCTAGACAGTGGTCCCCAACCTTTGCAGCTTGGTGCCCCCACAGAGGGGAGAGGGGAACTGAGCCATGCAAATGGCAGGCTGATGTGCACACGCATGCAACTTGACTTCTGCAAGTTGAGCTGCACATACATGTACACACACACTGGCCCACCACTATTGCAAGTTGAGCTGTGTGCATATGCATGCATGCTGGCCCACTGCTGGTGCAGCCTGGTTGCAAACAGGCCATAGCCCGATAATGGGCCATAGTCCGGGCGTTGCGGATCCCTGGGCTAGAATGTCTTGCATCCTCCTCCTCCTCCTCTAACACTTTCAGCTGCTAAACTGGTATCTATGTTTATTCAGCCTCATGTAATTCCTGACTTTTTACTTCCTAAGGCTGACATTTCAACTGGAACAGCTTTTTCAGCATCAGATTCAGAAACAGAATCTGAGTCCTGAGCCTGGTCTATGACATGGGGAAGTGCTTTGGAAACATCCAGCAATCCATCAGATGATACTTATGGGTAGCTTAATGTGTGTCCTGCTTCCTGCCACTAACAGCTAAGTCCGTGATGGTGAACCTATGGCACGGGTGTCACAGGTGGCATGCGGAGCCATATTGGTAGGCACGCAAGTGTTGCCCTAGCTCAGCTCCAGTGCACATGCACTCACCAGCCAACTGATTTTCGGGCCTTCTGGTCCCACCGGAAGTTGGGAAACTGGCTGTTTCCGGCCTCCGGAAGGCCTCCAGGGGGATGGGGAAGGCTGGTTTTGCCCTCCCCAGGCTACTAGAAAGCCTCTGGAGCCTGGGGAGGGGGAAAAATGGGCCTACTGGGCCCACCATGCCATCGCATGTCAAAAGCAGGGGAAAGTGTGAGGGGATCATGTGCGCATGCGCGGGAGGGCGGGGCAGGGTGCATTGAATTATGGATGTGGGCACACGCACCTGCCACCACCCATGTTCCCCCCACTTTTGGCATGCGACGGCAAAAAGGTTAGCCATCACTGAGCTAGGTCCTTCTTTTCTATGTTGGCCAGGGCTGCCTTCACAAAAGAAGTGCCTGGTTGGCACATGAAAGAAGCCCGTGACAAAAAAAAAAAAGACCCACATGCAGTGGTGGAATTCAACCAGTTCACACTGGTTCAAGTGAACCAGTTGTTAAAATATACCCCCTGCTATCAAAGTGGATTCCAGGCACTGCGCTGCAATGGAGAAATGGGCAACGGAGTGGCTGGCACAAGGGAAGGAGAAGTCTACTTTCCCTCTTTCTTCTCCCTGCTCCTCCTCCTTCCCTCATGCCAGCTACTCCATTTCTTGTTTCTCCATTGCAGCGCAGTGCCCAGGATCCACTTTGATAACGGTATGTGTGTGTGTGGTAATTTAACAACCAGTTTGCCCAGGGTCAGGTTGGCTGTCGCAGGAGACTCATCCCACATGTGAGGCAGAGCTGGAGGATGGGAATGGGTCACGCCTCCCACGACAGCCAACCTGACCCTGGACAAACCAGTTGTTAAATTATTTGAATCCCACCACTGCCCACATGAAAAATATCAGAAGTGCCATCATTAAACAGAGTGGTCACATGAGATTTTGCCTAACAACTGCGTTGTTCAGCCATAGAATTACTTCTCCCAGTTAGGGTAATTAACAACCACCTGCATGCAGCCTTAGTTTCTAGTCTGCAGAGATATATGCAAGATCCAATAATAAAAATAGCCTAACATTATTGTAATACAAGCTTTAACTCTTTGTATGTAGGTGCAATGTCATGATGAATGTAAAACAAGCAGAGTGGGTGCCATGCTGTTAGAATGGTGCTTTGCTCATTTGCCCCCTTGACACATCCCTTTTTCAGAAGCTTCTGCCAGTCTGTATTAGGGCCTTGAGAACCTGTTACAGAAATAAAATGGTATGATCCATCAAAATGACTCAATAGTGGCATTACTGGACATCTAATTCATGAGAATCAATCTCATTCATTTTTATTGTCACCTGCCAAGATACCTTGGTCCTTTGTTATTAACAAATGAATAATGAAATAAAAGGTTTATTCTAATGAAACTTCTTGATCGTCATTAGAATTTGAGAATACGTTGGCAGAGAAGAAAGAAAAGAAACAAAAGTTTAAAAGCTTTCAGAATGGAAGTTGTGGTTTTTTTCCCTGTGGAATAAAAGAGCAGAGACAAAATTTAAGCAATAAAAAAGAAAAAAGAAAGAAACTCCAAACTGAACCATGAAGATAAAAGGAAGGGGGACTGGCTCACAAACAGATAGGTGTAGCCAAAAAGAGAAATAAAGGATGGAAGAAACAGGAGGCTGGATGATAGGGAATAGTTGGCTGAGCAGCTAAAGATCAAGTGGCAAAAAAGATCAAGCATGGTGGCAGAAATCAAGGAGAAATGGGAAATGAGGAACCAGATACTATAGAGAAAATTTGCATAGAGATATGGATATATTAAGCAAAGGGGAATGCAAATGCTCATGTTCTTTTCAAAATGTATTTTATATATTTGCTGTAAAATAGAAAAAATTAAAAAGAAAAGAAACAGAAAAGAAAAATCCATTGGCATCCTTCAGTCTCAAGAGACTATGGTATCGTGCTCTGGAAAGAGGTCCTAAAATAGCATCTAGTGTGACTAAAAAGGCCAATTCGAGAGCGGCAATCCCTTCCACACTAAGGGCAGATACATTCTGTCCCCTGCCCAGCCCCCAGATTTCGCTGGTTCCAGGACTGCCTCTTTGCCTCGGCCTGCCAAACAAATGGCTCTTCAAATTGGAGAAGGCCATGCTGCGTCTTTAGCCTCAAAGCTGAACGATCGGAGGTCAAGGTTTCCCAGTTGTTAATGTCCATTCCCAGGACTTTTAGGTCCGCCTTGCAGATATCCTTATATCGCAGCTGTGGTCTCCCTCTGAGGCACTTTCCCTGCACTAATTCTCCATACAGGAGATCTTTCGGAATCCGACCATCAGTCATTCTCACGACATGCCACAGCCAGCATAGGCGTCACTGTTTCAATAGTGTATACATGCTAGAAATTCTAGCATGTTCCAAGGCTGTGCTATTTGGAACTTTGTCCTGCCAGGTGATGCCAAGAATTCGTTGGAGACAGCGCATGCAAAAGGTGTTCAACTTTCTCTCCGGCTGTGCGTAAAGGGTCCGAGACTCACTGTACTACAAGAGCATGCTCAGGATGCAGGCTCTATAAACCTGGATCTTTGTATGTTCCGTCAGCTTCTTATTAAGCCATACTCTCTTTGTAGATCTGGAAAATGTGGTGGCTGCTTTACCAATACGTTTATTCAGCTCAGTATCTAAAGAGACTGTGTCAGTGATAGTTGAGCCAAGGTACACAAAGTCATGGATGACCTCCAGTTCTTGTGCAGAGATTGTAATACAGGGAGGTGAATCCACGTCCTGACCCATGATTTGTGTTTTTTTCAGGCTGATTGTTAGTCCAAAGTCTTGGCAGGCCTTGCTAAAACTGTCCATAAATTGTTGAAGGTCTTCAGCAGAGTGAGCAGTGATGGCAGCATCATCAGCGAAGAGGAAATCCCGTAAGCATTTCAGCTGGACTTTAGACTTTGCTCTCAATCTAGAGAGATTATAGAGTTTTCCATCTGATCTGGTCCAGAGATAAATACCCTCTGTTGCAGTTCCAAAAGCATGTTTCAGCATGACAGCAAAAATGATCCCAAATAAAGTTGGTGTGAGGACACAGCCCTGCTTCACTCCACTTCAGATATCAAAGGAATCTGAAGTTAAGCCATCAAAAACTACAGTGCTCTTCATTTCCTCATGAAAGGACCTGATGATGTTGAGGAGCTGAGGTGGACATCCAATCTTGGGGAGAATTTTATAAAGGCCGTCCCTGCTAACCAAGTCAAAAGCCTTCGTAAGATCTATGGAGGCTACGAAAAGTGGCTGTCTTTGTTCCCTGCATTTCTCCTGCAACTGTCTAAGGAAAAATACCATGTCAGTAGTAGACCTGTTGGCTCGAAATCCACACTGTGATTCTGGATAGAATCTCTCTGCAAGCACTGGAACTTCTTCAGTACAACACGGGCAAGCAGCTTCCCTACAACACTAAGAAGAGAGATGCCACGGTAGTTGTTACAGTCACCCCTATCACCTTTGTTCTTCTACAGTATGACGATATTTGCATCCTTCATGTCCTGTGGTACTCCACCTTCCCTCCAACAAAGACAGAAGATTTCATGCAGTTCAGTGGAGATGTTTTCTTTGCAGCACTTCAGAACTTCGGCAGAAATGTTATCTTTCTCGGGTGCCTTGCCAGAGGCAAGGGAGTCCAGGGCCGCATTTAGGTCTTCTAAAGTTGGTTCACTGTCAAGCTCCTCCAAGACAAGCAGGCCCTCAATGTTATTTAAAGCTTCTTCAGATACCACATTTTCTCTGGAATATAACTCAGATTAGTGCTGTACCCAGCGTACCATCTGCTGTGCTCGGACCTGGATAACCTCACCTGTAGCAGACTTCAGAGGGGCAGATTTCTTCTGTGTTAGACCTAAGGCCTGCTTGATGCCATCATACATCCCCTTGATGTTGCCTGTGTCAGCTGCTATCTGGATCCGAGAGCAAAGCTGCAGCCAATAATCATTAGCACATCTTTCAGCTGGTCTGTTGGACTTTGCTATGAGCAGCTTGCAGAACCTGTAGGTTGCACTCACTGGAACAGGCTTTATATGCAATTAGAGCTCTCCTGTTTTTCTCGATGGCTGGCGTCAACTCCTCCGAATGAGCTTCAAACAAATCTGTTGTCTTTTTGATCTCCTTACCAAATACTGACAACGCGGTGTTATAAACAGCATTCTTGAAATATCCCCATCGTTCAGATGGATTTATTTCAGCTGGGCCTGGGAGAGTTTCCTTGAGTGCTTGTGCAAATTCCTCCACTTTGCCCTGATTGCGGGTCTTGTTGATGTCAATTCGTGGTCTTCCTTCCTTCTTCGAGTGATGCAATCTCTTTGTTTGCAGTTTTATTTTGCTGCACACCAAGGAATGGTCTGTATCGCAATCAGCACCCTAATAGCTGCGTGTGATTGTAATATTGGGGAGATTGGAGCACCTAGAAAGAATCAAGTCGAGCTGGTGCCAATGCTTCGATCTTGGATGGATCCAAGAGACTCTGTGTTGAGGCTTTGTTTTAAAGTATGTATTGCTAATGCAAAGACCATAGTAGCAGCAAAACTCCAGCAGTCGTTGGCCATTTTCATTCATCTTTCTGATGCCGAAGTGACCTAAACAAGTGGGCCAAGAACTATAATCAGCTCCAACTCTGGCATTAAAATAACCAAGGATAAACAGTGGTTCTTTCTCAGGGATTTTCCTGATAGTAGCAGCCAGATCGTCATAGAATTTGTCTTTGGATTCTACTGAAGATGATAATATCGGAGCATATGCGCTAATAAGAGTAACCAGCCCTGCTGATGAGTGGAGCTGTAAGGACAGAATTCTTTCACTTCCTGCAGCAGGTGGAGTAATGGATCCTAGTAGGGTGTTTCTGACCGCAAAGCCAACCCCATATTCCCTAGACTCGTTTGATGATTTTCCCTGCCAGAAGAATGAGAAGTTTTTCTTCTTAATAGATTCTGAGTCTAACAGTCTTCTCTCTTGAAGGGCAATGATGTCTATCTGCAGTCTGCTCAACTCCATGTCAATGGCAGCTGTCTTACATACGTCATCTATCTCTTGTAAATCGTCAGAAAGGCCGGGGGTCATTGTCCGAACATTCCAGGTGCCCAAATTAAGGGCTAAAGTATAGGTCAATAGGTCAAGGTTTGTAGTGCCTGCTAAGAGCAGCACACTGCCTTAGCTCATGCTCTGTGAATCTTGCCTGCTTACCTCATTTTGGCTCGGATCTGGATTATCTCATTTCACCTTCAGTGGATGGCATCTTGAGAGGGGGGTGAATAATTTATCCAATTAGAACACTGTTGCTTTCCTTACTTTTATCTGTCTGTGAAAAACTCTATAAAAATAAAGCTCTCTGGGAAAGCGGGAGAGACATCTTGGAACAGAGCAAAAGCCTGGACCTCTGATTTACAACATCAAAGTTTTCTTATGTTTGTTGCATGGTGCAAAGTTATCGATCTGCTTGTCGGCTTTGACTCTAAACCCCATGCACCCTGTGAGGTTAACAGACCGTGGCGGGGCAGCACCTTACTGGCTGGGGGCTGCCCAGTTTAAGGCGGGCGGTAGCTGCTCAATGAGGTACAATGACCTCTCCCACCGACAAAAGTGGCCCCTGGAGTCATGCTCTATGCCAATCAACCAAAGACTTATAATTGGTAACTGCCTGGTAACTGCCACTTCCCATGTTGTTTCAATGCTGTACGCAAAGCTGGAGTGTCCTCTCCAGAGCACGAGGCCAGATCCCCCCCTCTCCATATCGCTGAAATAGTCCAATGGAATGGCAAAGCCAATACGATTAGTTCCAGCTGCATTGCAGGAGTTACCAGAACGTGATTGTACACAGTCACGAACTGCTTCCGGGACTCCGGCTCCGGATTTTGCCTTGAGGTTGACTCCTGATGCCTTTTCCAGTAGTAGATATAGCCACAAGGCAGTGGAGGTTTGTAATCAGAGTTTCCTTTCTCCTAGAAGATGGTTCTGCCATTTTATCTGCCATTGGGGCATAAAGCCTTCAAAACAGTTGTAACCCTGGATAGGGGCCCTTACGAGGTGCTACCAGCCGGGCCATCTGGACCAAGGTTTTTTTAGAGAGGTATTACTCCTCTAGCACTCCTCCTCACTCCAGGACTCCTGCTCCAGGTTTTGCCTCGAGGTTGACTCCCGAAGACTTTCCCATAGATGGGTATAACTACAAGGCAGTGGAGGTTTGAGATCGGAGTTTTCCTTCTCCGAGAAGGAAAAATAAAAATAAAAGAATGAATTTAAAAAGGGCAGATATAGATCATCACATTAAAAGAAAACACCTCAGTTTTTAACATGTCATTTAGGCATGACCCCACATGGAGCAATATTAATTCATTCTTTTGATTATGTCACTAGAAAGCTGATTCTTAAACAGGGAGCAAAGACATATAATTAATCCAAGACTTTAAAATAGGTGAAACTCTCTTTCCATTCAAAAAGAACAATGTTTTTAGCTAAGCCTCATGCTCAAAAGGTTCATAATTATTCATGTAATGATAGATTCCCAACTTTTGGTATATAATTCAGATTCACATTTACATCTTTAAATCATACTACCTTTCCACAAATCATATTAATGAGCTTATTGAAATTCAATCAAAATAAGATAATGGGGCAAGAATTTGTATAATATATGTCCTCTTTATCATTTATTTTTCCAGCATAAAATAGTTGACACCTTACCTTTTTTAAACATTTTCTGAAATATTCAATACATGTGAAAGAACTCTTTTTCTGAATTACCATAGGTTCTTTACAGTCAGAAGAAAGTTATTTGATATTTTAAGATCTTTAATCATTACTTTATTCATATATTTTAAAGTTGTTATAAATAAACAATGCCCACTTTAACAATAGTGTTTAATTGTCTACAAAAACATTGTGGATTTGGAATCGTCTAGAATGCATTTCAATGCTGATAGTACCTAGCGAATTTTATATGCTAATATGACCCAACTGTGAAATCAAAAGATTATTTTAATTGACTATATTGGCATTCAACTGTTTTATACAATTCTCTTGGAGTACCCAAGAGTTTTAAAAATTGGCAATTAGCTGATCTAAATTATTAACACCCTATTAGCTATGAATTTACAAAAATGAGGGAGATTTCCCTGCAATGTTGTTTGCCATGTGAATAAGGATTAGAATTATACTTTTGTCCTAAGACCTTTCACTGCAGCCTTTAATGCCAGAAATATTACTCAGATTTATCAGCCTGTTTTAGGTTGTACTAAACCAACTTCTACAATCAGTTGCTAAGTCCCTGTGAGCTGTCAAGCAACTGTTTCACAGCTTCAACCTTAAACTGTCTATTGTGGACCTCCCCCCATTCCAAAGAGGTCCATAAAGGGGGCGTGCATAAGCATACCAGCGTTCCTACCATCCCTATCCTACTCTCCCCATTTATTTGTATTCATTTCCTTCGTTCATGTCCATGTTCATATTTATACCTGCTATCTTGTACATATTTGACAAACTAATAAATAAATAAAAATAAATAAATATATCAAGGAACAAAGATAGATTTTAGTTCCTAAATTGGAATATTTTAGTTTCTTGTGCTAGATGTTTCAACCAACAAAGTGTAATTCTAGTCTTAATCTATGAATATCTAAGTATTTATCAAGGATAGTCTAATGTACAAATATATTTTTAAATATTTCTTTCTTTTAAAAAAAGAAGTTAAAGTCAGATTGTCTTCTTGCAAACTCTCCCAGCCGTATTGCAGAAAATATCAAGGATTTGATTTAATTTAAAAATCTGTTGACAATTATGGTGTCAATTATGCCTACATAAACATGGTTGCTTTCTTGTAATTTTTCCTCCAGCTAATTTTCAAAATTAGCTGGAGAAAATGCCATGAGATCCTGGAGAAATAAATCCAAAATCTATTCTTCTTTCTTAATACATCTCATGCAAAGAATAAGTCATCTATCATACACATTAAACAAGATTTGTGTTATAAAAAGTAGGAATCCTGAAAAATAAGAATAACATTTTAAATCATAATTTTAACCCATAGTGGTTTAAGTGCCGGGCTAGAAATTGGAACCCCATTTTTTCCAGTCCTGCCTTAGGCATGAAGCCAGCTGGATGACTTTGGACCAGTCACTTTCTCTCATGAAAAAAAAGGACTTGACTTGGCAATCGCCAGGAGTCAGCATTGACTCAAAGGCACTCACACATGCCCACACAAAAATCCCATTAATAATCTTCCTTCCTTCCTTCCTTCCTTCCTTCCTTCCTTCCTTCCTTCCTTCCTTCCTTCCTT